>CP139502.1:130000741-130232539 GCA_021014915.2 Artemisia tridentata subsp. tridentata | reverse complement strand
TGGATGCCATGTGTTGTATCTAGATTTAACATATGCTAACGATCATGTATATTGCATATTTGTACTTGATTGTTGCTTCAGATAACATCAATGGCTGCTCCACAACAACAACCTCTTCCACCACTCACAAAAGAAGAAGTGTTTCCACATGGATATTCTTTGGAAATAGGGAAAAACAATGCACGAGTAGAGCTTGATAATATAAAGTGTTCTGACCCAAGCTGCCAGATAGCTGTGGAGATTCTCAAAGCTCACAAGTGCAGAAACCTTCTTGACAGCTCTGACACCATTCCAGAACTGTACATACATCAATTCTGGGATACGTTCACACTGAGCAGTGATGACAAGTACTTCACAATCCAACTGGATCGTAAAAGGATCAGAGTCACACCTTATCATCTCCGCAAAGCCTTAGACCTTCCAGATGCTCCTGAAACTTCCAACCAATTCTACCCGACACCTTCAGAATCTGAAATCATGCAATTCCTTTAGACATTGGTTATGATGTTAAACCTGAAACACCATTGACTAAGATCTCGATAAGTCAATGCTAAATACATACCTCAGCCCTGGAGAACTATCTTCTACATAATAACCCGTTCAATATCTGGTAGAGATAGTGGATTTGAGCACCCAAGACTAAGTCATCTTCAAGTCTTCTGGAGGTTCGTGAACCAGGAAAAGATTGACTTTGCAGCTCTTATCTGGGAAGATATACTATTTCAGATGCGGAAAGCCTTCAAACAAATCCCTTTTGTCCGATACACCAAAGTTCTCATAAGTTATCTGCTTGACTTACATAAGGACATTGATCAAAGACCTACCGATCGAGAGGTTCATCCATACATGATGGATAGAACTTTCCGCAAAGTCTACTTTCCCAAAGGGAGCACGCACAAACAAGGGACAAGACTGCCAGATTTTCTAATGACCGATAAAATCAAAGAAACTCCAGCATATATTGCATATGATAAGGCATTCCATGAACGTCGAGTGGGACTTTCTAACTTGGTTGAAGGGTCAGGATCTACAAAGACTCGTTCTCGAAGCAGGTCTAAGACTGGCAGTGCATCAAGTACCTCACTTCCAAGGAAACCACATCCAAGATCACTCAAGAGAACTGTACCTAGTAAACCCCAACCAAAATTTGAACCATCTGGGATTATTGATGAAGATACTGACTCTGAATCATCTGAATCAGAAGAAGGAGACTCCTGTTGTTATGACTGTTGAAGAAGCTGAACTTCAAAATCAGATCAACTTTGAAAATGCACAAAAGATGAGTTTAAGGTCAACTAAGGAGGATGAAGAAAGAAGGGCAAGATTGGCTGTTGAGCAACAAAGAGAGTATGAAATGAAACAAGGAGCAGGAGGATCAGGCACCGGTCAAGAAGCAGCTTCGATCCACACTAATCCGGTTAATCAACCCGGAGGATCTGGAGTTGCTACATCCAAAATTCAGCCTGATACGGTTATTCAACCCGATAAGGCTGAATCTGTCATTCCTCAGCAACCAAGTTCGGTTAATCAACCCGACTTGGAAGCACAAGCTCAGGGTGAGAAGGAGTATGATCAGGAGAGCAACATAGTCTTAACTGACAAGGAAATCTCAGATTCCATGTTTGATGATGATCAAGGGGGGGAACAACTCCATCAGGACAATATGGACTGGAATCCTGAAGATGAAAAGGAAATTCTTGGCAATAAGACAACTGAAGCTGCTAAGGAACTTGAGGAAGCAACGGCAAGACAAGAGGAATTAGAGAGGAAACGTAAGGAAGATGCTCAAGCTGACTTGGAAGCCGATAGCTACATCCGTTCTCCATCAGTTCCTCCAACTGAACTTGCTATGGTTGTCAGTAACCCTCAACAGGAATCACCACAAGTTCAACCCTCACCTGTTTCATCACCTAAAACACCTCCTGGGTCACCTCCCGAGAATCCTACACCTCCACCTTCATCTCCTAAGGACTCAACAACTAAATCTGATGAACCAATTCCCTGACTTACTCCATCACCGAAGAAATCACCACCACCAAAAGAAAAAGCAACAGTTTCTAATCGTATCAAACAGGCCTTGAAAGGTAAGCATGTGAAAAGAATTGCCTAGGCTACAAAAGTAGAAGTTGTATCTCCTGCTGCAAGAAAACTTAAGGAAGCAGTGAAGCGTGCACAAGTCAAGAAGGACAAACAAACAAGTGTAAAAATGGCTGAGATGGAAAACTTAGTCAAGGACTTATCTCAACAAGTTGAAGAGATGCAGCAAACCAAGCTAAAGATGGATGAGTTTCTAGAATCTGATGTTGATGCTAAAATGAAAGCAAATACAAAGCATTACATCAAGAAGTACATTCCTGATCTTCAGAAAATCATTGAAGAGTATGTTGATACTACATTTGAAGAAAAGATCAAAATTTTGAAGATTCAGCAACAATATCTTCTGGAATATTCTGTTGAAGATCTTCAAGATGCTCTCCACACTAAGTTGCTTGCAAAATCTTCTCTGAATTACACTGAACTGTCCGTCTTGAATGCTATTCGTGAAAATATGGAATCTTGCAAGGCTTCAGTAGATAAGGGCAAGAGGAAACATGATGATAATGATGATGAACAAGATCCAGACCCTACTACTAAGAAACAAAAGAATGGTAGCGGATCTGGAATCAACATTGCTGAGCCTACAAGAACCAAAACTTCATCTCCAACTCAACCAAATCCAGAATCTGGTCCTACAGCAACTGAACATCATTTTCAGCATATTCCTGAAGAAAATATGGAATTTCAAACACAAGAAGATCAACCACAATCACCACCACCATCTCCACCAAAATCTAAACCTTTCAAGACAAAGCCATCTAGCAGCAAGAAGTCTTCTCAAAACCCAGCTGTTGTCACATGGCTTGATGATGATGAAGATGTGAACGGCAATGAATGGTTTGATCAACTTGCAAGTGCTCAGATCCAAGACGACGAAGCTTCTAAAGTTGAAGACAGTACGTTTGCATTTACACACAAAATCAAACATACTCTAAATGTGAAGAAAATGACAAAAGAGAGAACTTCGTAGGATCAAGAATGATGCCTTCAATCTTCTTAAAGACAAATCTGCAAATGCGGCTGAGCTGGAATATCACCTTGAAAACATTGCTCGTGCAATGTCAAGTGAGTTTGACTGGATGAATCCAGACATACTCAGGGTGGGTGGCCGTGACAACAAAAACCGTTCATACATCACAGACTGGACTAAGCCACTACCCGTGATCAGAAAACCACATGGAACTTCAGAAATCCCCTTCCAGTTCTTTTTCAACAAAGATCTTGAACTACTCGTGCATGGAGCATCAAGCAAAACGAAGTATGCAACTTCAATTACCTTCACTCCTGCAGCAAGTTACCAACATCCTGCCATTGAGGAAGCTGCAATTCACCAGAAGATCTTCCTCAAACAGCAAGTGATCTATGATCGTGATGCTGAATTAGGAATCCATCACTGGTATGATAAAAGGAAGACTTGGTAAAAGTATAAACTCAGCCAAAAGTCTTGAGAACAAGTCTACAGTGACCTCAGGATCACGGCAGTGATTAGTGTTTCAGGATTGAAGAAGTATGATTACACATTCCTATCTGCGATCACCGTCAGACGACATGACAACCAGATCTACTCGTTCTCAGAAGCAGATTTTCCTGACTTGAGTCTCAATGATATTGAAGACTTATACCTCATCAAGATACAAGGAAAACTGCAACATCTCTCTACCGATCTTCAGTATGCTTTTAGTGCAGCAATCTGCCATTTCATCCGAAGAACGATTATCAAAGAACGAGTAGAAGATCTTCAGTTAGGAGTGGAAAGTTATCAGCAGAAGTTGAATCTCTTTGAGCCCATAATGTTCTTGGAAAACAACCGCGATGCTCAATATACCATGAAGAAACACCCAGTCTTCGGGTTCGTCTACAGAAGTGCAACACACACAAACCATTTCATGTCATTCCACGAGATACATAAATTCTGTGACGATACGCTGAAAAACGTTAGAGATGGGTTAGTTCTAAGAGTTCGAGATCATGAGTTGAAGAAGTCAACAAGGTGGACACATAATGAGCTCAAACAAGTGATGCAGTTCGTCTTGAAGATTGAAAGAAGGTTGTACCGGAGGGATCAGATTCGGAGACTTGAGAGTTATGTGGGCGGTCGTCCTCCATTTCCTATCAGATTATATCAAAGGACGGATCCAGAATTCACCAAGTTTAACAAAGGAGGATGATGTGAGCATTTGAATTCATTGTTCATAATTCTTTTCCATTATTCTTACCATATGGCCAATGACATTACGGCGTGTGCACACATAACAGTGTACAACCCGGACCCCAAAGAAAGGACCCTGAGGTACGCTTCAGTGCCTCAATCCTGAAAAAGGAGCGAAAGCTTCTTACTTATGAGCAGAATTAAAACCAGAATGTTTTCTAAAGTTTTTCAAACATTCTGCTCATAAGGACAAGTATTCCCTTGTTAAGGGGGAGTATTTGAAAACCATAATCTTTGTTCTAAAATAACAAATGTTCTTGGAATTCTTCCCTAAAACTCAAAAATAGCATATTTTAATCATAAAGTTTTTCAAAAACATCATAAGTATGCTCTTTTTGAGGGGGAGAAGTAAAAGATGATTAAAATATGGTGTCTCAATTGCTGGAATCTCTTGTGCTCAAACTCATAATTGACTCTCGAATTGACGATAGGAAAAGTCAGTAGTCGAAAGGACATGTCTCGGACGGGTAATAATTTCAAGCCAGTTTATCTGGTGATGTAAGCGTGTCTCGCAAAGGACGTGTCTAAGTAGAATGTACCGATTTTGAGCGATAATCTTTGAATCTGATCTGGACGGGTAATAATTTCAAGCCAGTTTAACTGGTGATGTAAGCGTGTCTCGCGACGATCAGGTTCATTGAAAGTCAATCAATTCAAAAGTGCCAACTCTTTCCGGCATGTGCAAATTTCAAATCTATTACTTATGCGCACATGTTAAGGGGGAGTATTTCTGAAAATCATCAAACTCTCAAGGTGCCAACAAAATGTCTTTACAATTATCGACACTTTGAGAGATTTTCAATGGTTTGGTTTATGGCATCATTAGGATAGTCATGGAGTTATAAGGTGACTAAGGTTAGGAAAAACCGTCCTATGATCCGCCAGAGCCGGAGGGATCTACCCAAGGACAATACCAATAGTTTAGAACTAGAAAGTCCTAGGTATGATATAAAAAGGAGAAAATGAATGAACGGAGAAAGAAGGGGTTGAAGAATGAAAAAGAAAAGCAAAGAAAAGGGTGAAAAGAAATAGCCCTCCATTTGATCAACCTTAGGGCAGACACCGGGTTCAATTCATAATCTACTGGTTGATGAGCATCACCGGTATTGAAGACAAAAGACGTCATTGACCCAGTGACGCACTGCACTAAACCTTCTAAGCCACTCAAGTGTCTCTCAAAAGACATTTGTTTCATTCACACGGAGAACCCTTCATAATCTATCGACCTCTCATTACGAGAGTGTTGATATTGAAAAGGAGGCAATCTGCTCCACGCCTCCGATGACCAAACAAATATGCACTAATTGAGTCTAGAGCCATGAGATTCATCAAAGATCTCTTAGGTACACTTAGAATTACTCTGGTGTTCTACATCATGGGCATCAGTTGTAAATTAGGAAAGTGTCCTTCATAGATCTTAGCAATCTGCCAAGAACATTCATGAGAAAAGTCACATTTGTGATTATCAATGATTGAATGGAAATCCTGCCAGAGCAACATCAAACAACTCTGACAGCAGGTCACTTCGGTAACTCCTTGTGGGTTACGCTTAGTGTTTGCTCCAAACGGTCTACAGTCGTGGGGTGATCTCCAGCGACTCACTGAATCGTGGGTGCACTTCGGTGTGTCCGTGTTATCCCTTTCGGGGAATCGGTTCAGAACGGTCTGGGTTAGGATTTGAGAAAGTCTTCACACTATGCTGTTGACAATCTCAAGTCTGAGCCTGTAAGTACCGGTTGGTTCGTGCTGATGCTGCTGCTGCTGCTGAGGATCTGGAGTTCGACCATCAAGACTCCATCATGCTCATATTTTGAAGAAATGTTCTCTCAAAGACTCAGTAACAACAAAAGTTCAACATATGATATAGTAAAGTCAAAAGTTCAAGCACTTCAACCTTTCTCAAGTTTAAGATTGAAAAGTGAGAACATGTTGCAGAATACAAGTCAAAGACATATGAGCATGATGGAGAAGACGAGGAGACGTTGGAGATTGGCAGATAGAGACAACATCATATCATTTTAGAACAAGAACAAAGAAACAAAGATTATAAAGACGTCGGAAGCCAATGAAGCAAAGAAGACGTCGAGCAACATTGATGATCAAGACTTAGGGGGAGATTGTTAGGAACACGTTTTAATATTGCAAGTCTTTTTCATTTTAAATATGTTGCACGTTAAGGACATTATATTATTATTCAAGGTCCGGTCCATTAGATGTCCATGGGCCGGCCCTTCTTATCATTTTCCTTCTAGAAACTATCTTGTAATGATGCCCTAATCATGTGCCTATAAATAGAAGGCTTGGGGCATCTCATTTTGTGTTGGTTACTCATGTAAGTGGCGTAAGCTTTGTCCTTATATCATATGAATTGAATTTCCTTCCAAATCTCTTCTTTTCTCATCTTATTCTTCTTTTTTTATTATCTTATTCTCTTTATCTCCTTATCGTAGCTTATTAGTTAAGTAGTTGTACGTGTTTTAGCTTATTATACGTGGGTGTGTTTGAGATATACTCGATCTACAAGGTCCAAATGCAACCTATTAGAGTACACTGAGATGTCCATTGAGACTACAAATACAGGCTTTTGAACTATTTGTGAGTACCCTGAGAGGTCCAATGTTTGTGAGTACACTGAGAGGTCCAATTGAGACTTCAATTGCAGCCTAGTTGGCCACCAATGAGACTTGAAATGCAGCCTAGTTTGTGCGACATTGCTTCATTGTTTGGATACCACAAAAGAGGACCAAATATGAGAACACAGTGGATTCTTCTGCAATAGTAAACCATCAAAAGGTTTTTCTTTGATTGTGATATAGTTTAACATTTGAATCAATAAAATGGATCTAACAGTTGTTATTTGTAGATGTCATACAAATTTCTTCTGATTCAAGCAGTTCAGAATCAAATGATGGTGCTCTCAACATCCTTCCTAGCCTCCTTGCTTAGTATTATCCAGAGCAACTTTCTGATGCAAGTACTGATACTTGGGAAGTGGAACCTATCCAAGCCATTGAACCTCCAAAGGAACTCCCATCTCAAGCTCCTATCTTGGCTCTCCCTGTGCAAGTTCAAATACCAGTTGAAAAGGTACACAAAAAGAAATTTACTCAGGATATTGTCTTAGGAATGCCGTGTAGGAAGAATCCTATAGGTTTTGGAGCACCTTCTAGCAGCCATAGGAAAGGAAAGAGGAAAATGGTTTAGGGGTTTATGATATACATTAACAACTTTTGTGTTTTGTAAAGGGTATTTGGTTAAATTCTGACATTTAATTTGGATACTGATTTTCCATTATGTATGTACTGTATTATGTTTTGAATATTCTCCTTTCTGTATTCCCTAGCAACTTGCTGGTTTTGGTTTTCAATATATGAATAAAAAGTCTTCAATGTTCAAAAAAAAATGGTAGCAATTTGTATTTTGTAAATGTAATTGTTAAGGGTACAATAACTGGTAATTATGTAAGTATTTTTGTTTGTTAAATGGGTAGCAGTTTGTCTTCTTGATGTGATGGTTGCACAATGTGGTACATTTGCGATTATTAAGATAATGATATATAATATTTGGAGCCAAAATTTTGATTTATTCAAGTTTATGCTTTAATTAACAGGTTCAAAGGCAAAATTTTCAAATAATTCAATTGTTAATTTCAAATTAGAACTTGGAGCCAAAATTTTGATCCAAATTTTTTAAATCACCTAATTACAAGCAGTTACCAAGAATAACGATTCATATTCTTGGTATACCCTCTTTTCTCTCCTTAAAACAAAGACTGCAAAGAAAACACAAAAATCAAGTCTTCTATCACCATTACTCTCCAAGCTAAGCCAGAATCATTTTCTTTTACCCTTTGTTGCTCAAGAGTCATGGAAATTGAACCCATTGTTGATAATCATCCATTGGTTCCTGCTGATGATATTGAACTTGATGATAACAACTTAGGATATGAATCCGAAAAGTATTCAGATGATGAAGATATAGATGCGCCTGGAACCAACCAACCAGAAACGATACTAGCTAAGAGGGGCATAACCAGGCTAAAAAAGTTTCGCCTGAAGTATGGCCAACCTGGTGGAATAAAGCTCAAGGTAACCTTCGATGCATTTAGTAGCGTATCAGGGGAACACAGAGCACTGTTTACAAGTTTTTTAGGAAATCTGGCTCGTGAGCACATAGGTTTGAAGATTCTTTCCTGGAAGAAGGTGAATAAAGAATCAAGAGATAAACTATGGGCTGAAATCACGGTACATATATACTATTTTGTAACCCACTACTACATAAGTTTATATATGCAGTTACATTATGTGCAACTAATTAACAACATTGGGTTAATCTTTGCAGAAATTTTTTGATGTTGACGTGACATTCAGAAAATTGATAATGACTCGTCTTGGTCAACTGCTAAGGAATTTCAGAATGAAGCTCAGAGAAAAATGCATTTTGCCCAACCTAAATACACCTTCCAAACTGACTGAATTCCCGGCCAAGTATAGTGCAATTGTGAATTCAGCAGACTGGGTCGAGTTTGTAAACTACACGACCAACGATGCATACAAGGTTTTAATTAGTCATCTTTATTTAAGTCTATATGTCATTTCATAATTTTCAGTTTGCAGCATTACCGCATCTAAACGCCTTATGATTTTGTGTTTTTAGGAGAAATCTGATAAAGCTAAAATGGCGCGTTCCCAAAATATTTATCAGCATAAAATGGGACGAGATGGATATGTTTATGTCAAAGAGAAAATGGTAAGATTACATAATGTTTGTTTTACAAATTGAGAGACGATCAGTATGAGAAATGAATCTGTTTACATTGCACAATTTGCACATTTGCATTTAATACCCTCATATTTTCGATTACCTTGGTTTAACTGTACATGTGTATGCATCCACATATTTTCGTTTATCTTGGTTTAACTTTACATGTGTATGCATTTGATGTTTATTAGATCCAAAGTAAAGAGATTGAAGCAGATGAAGAACCCCCGCGTGATGTAATGTGGTTGAAAGGAAGGGTAAACAAAGACAGCGAATATCCAGATGATGATATTAGATCAGTGGGAGATAAACTTGTAAGTTTGACTGCAAATTCTATTATTATGCTTATATACCAGCAGCATTAACTGTGTACTAGCAGTAGTAACTTGTATACCAGCAGTATTAACTGCGTACTAACAGGAGTAACTGTGTACTAGCAGTAGTATATTTTTCATTGAAGTTCATGAGCAGCACTAACTCCAGCTGAGCAGCATTGACACAAATATGAGCAGCAGTTACTCTAACAGCATCAAGAAAACTCTTAATCCCAATATTTCCTATATTTTTTGTGCAGAAATAAGCTAATGACCAGATCAAGGATGGATCCTTGAGTCTTGATAATGGTACTGATGCCATGACAGTTGTCTTTTGTAAGGAAAAGGGCGGTTATGCAAGAGGAGTGGGAGGTGGAGTAACATACAAGAAGTATTTTGGTCTACCTCGAAGAAAACAAGAAACCGATGAAAGAATTGAGTTACTTCAAACTCAATTGGATAATGAGAGACGCGAGCGTCAAGAAAAAGATAAATTTGTTAAGAAATTGTCCACCGAGATGACCGAAAAAGATGTGATGGTCAAGAAATTATCCAGTGAGATGGAAGAAACAAAGGTAATGCTTAAACTAATGATGGCACAGTTGAGTAAACAAGAGATGCATATAAATTTGGCATTTGATCAATTGCCATTAGCCTCAGATGTAAGCCATTTTTTATGTTGTTAACAATTTCATCATCTAATGCTAACACCACTGATGCTAATGATACTAGGCATTGAACATAAACTTATGAGTCAATGTATTTCTTAATTTATATTGCAGGTGACGCCAATGGCCATTGACAATATAGAGAGTGATGAGTGTGTAAATACTCATCATTTTATGCCCATTTTAGACCATAAAAATACCAAAAACACCAGAATAGACCATATTATACTGTAAATATCCTTGGTTTGTGTTTTTATATGTTTCAGGTACAAAAGGATCGAAAACAGGGCAAAAACAGACAAAACCGAACACAAGATTGGAAAATCGTGAAAAGCCGAGGACGGGGACGGAATTTACAAGTTTGGACCGGGATAGTGCCCAAATTATCAAAGTCAACTTCCAAGAATATGGAATTGTCACAAATAGTCCTTGGATATGATTTTCAGAAAATACATCAATGGTCCTTGGATTTTCAGACTTTACAACTATGGTCCCTAAACTTAAAACCAATTCCATATTTAATCCTAACCCAAATAAATAAAATAAAAAACCCAATCCCTTTAATAACCCAACCCAGCTACAAAATACCCTTAACCCATCAATAAACCCAAGCCCAAAACCAAAACCCAACCCGGCATGTTCTTTCTTTTTAGTTAGCCAAAGCGTTTGACTTTGGTCAAACTCATAAACCCGCCACAACTAAACCACTCAACCCACCATTTCCAAAACCATACCACCTCAACCCACCGCCTTATCCTGACACCCTCCACCCCCTCCTAGCTTCCTATCCCACTCCACCTAACATGCCAAAAAGCATTAAATGCTTCTTCTTCTTCACACTTCACCAGTCAAGTGGTTTTACCCACTATCCATTTTTCCTGCTGATGGGCGTGATGTGTCGTTGCGGTTTAGCAGTTTTAATGCCTACTCAAGTTTTAAATTTATATTTAGCCGACTTATCAATAACACACACACTTAACGAGCAGTGTACCCGGTCAGTATGAAGATAATGGTAAGTAGAGTGTCGATCACTAAGAGTGGAACGTATTATCTCGTTATTCTAATCAGTATTTTAATATCCTAACGCAATGGGGTTTCAGCCTGAGAGACTGGCACGGTTTCGTTTGCAATTAAATAATAAAATAAACCAATAGGCACGAATCAGCAAGTAGCACACACGTACACAGATAGATACTTGAGACAATAAGAGGGCTGTCCTTATGATTAAGTAGATTGTCACTTGTTTTATTGATAGCTTTATATGAAGTGTATGTAGTTAACCCTTTCTCGTTGGTCCTATTCTTATCGGCGAGTAAACCCTTAATGATTACTTATGTCTAAAAGTTATTCCTAAGTGATCAATTTAGAAACAACCGTGGGAGCCACATTATGTCCCGCAGTCAAATGCCCGCAAGCCACTAATAAACACAGAGGTTATCAATGCACTAATAAGTAGTAACCAAAGACATCAACATATAAACTTTAATTAATGAGAAAGCAGTTTTAAGGGAGTGCAACCTTTCCGTTGCCACATTACACAAGCCACCAATCTTGATGAATTAAAGTTTGCTAACACAATAAAACAAAACTACTTAATGAATTAAACACATGCAGCACCTTCTTACAGCTCTTGTATCTTTGATTTGGGTGTGTCTTGTGCTGCCTTCTTGACTGAATTCGTCCTTTGCTCCTACTGTTTGGTCTTCGGTTTTAGGTTTTTTGGAACTTTTAATTCGTCTGGTCTACGGGGTATTTATAGTTTCTGTCTGAGGGAAGATGCGGCGCATCTACTAAGTAGATGCGGCGCATGTACTTAACTTCGCGTGGGGTCCAAGATTATAATATTCAGGAATATTCGTACACCGCCAGAAGATGCGGCGTAACTCCATGATTAGATGCGGCGCATGTCCTCTTGTATCTTGGATCGTATCTGGTGATATCTTGATAGAGATGCGGCGCATGTCGAGAGTGAGATGCGGCGCATCTGGAGCAGAATTGACTTGATCTTGTCCATGTCAGTTGACTTTCACTTAATGTACGTTTTGCTCCATTATTAGTCCAAAATCACTAAGTTTCACCAAATGCTTGTTTTTACCTGAGAATTACAAAAGTAAACGATTAAGTATCAATCCTCATACATAATATAGTAAAACAAGTCAAATTAATAGGATAAATGATAGTAATAAAATGTACTTATTTGAGTTCATCAAATATCCCCCCACTTGAACTTTACTTGTCCCCAAGTAAACCTTAGAATTTCTTTTATGAAAATGTATCCTAAAAGATGTTAGGATTTATTTTTATATTTAAGCATGTATTCGTTTATTTCAAAATCACACAACTAGACACTCAACGAATTAGAAGTAAAATAAAATAAGTAGATAAAAGCAAATCTAATCGTTTAACTTTCCAGTCGCGACGAATATTCTATCATAAGCTTGGCAAGTATACACATCTCCACCACTAAAGCTAAGGAATAACAAGTCTAAAGCGGTAAAAAGGGTTTTTAGGCTTAAGGGTTAATTATTCTTAATCACTATCGATCTCAAATTCCAGAAAAGGCGACAAAATCACAAATATATGATCGAATCCACGAACACGATACTTGTAATTGCTCAAATCCTTAACTCGAATAGGCTAAAGATAGGTCCAAACTTCACCAATAATAATATATCAAAAAGGGCGACAAAATCATAAATACATAGCCGAATCCACGACTATGATACTTAAGATTGCTCAAATCCCTAATCTCAATAAATCAAAGGTTTGGTTGGATAAAGAATAATAAAGGGTATGGATAACATTTGGGATATAAATTGGTGTAAAATGAAAAATAAACAAAACAAATAAATTAAAATCCTAAGTGTGGTTAATCACTATCCCAACCATCCCATGAATAAGACTCATATCATCGAATAACTCACGCTTTAACACTTGAAACACACGCTTTAGGTAGACACGAATTATACTCAACAAAATCTTAATCAAAGAATAAACCTTAATTGGCGTTCCCATAACTGCCAATTCCCATTCAATCCATAGATATAGTACAACAAATAGTGGCCATATGAACCACTTACATAACTTTACATCGTTGGCTTAAAATAAAACATCCAACTTTTCTTTCTTTCTTTTTCTTTTCTTATTTTTTCGATTTTTTTTTTTTTTTTTTTTTTTTTTTTTTTTTTTTTTTTTTACATAAAGATAGATGTGTAAAATTTTACCACATCACTATAACTTTCTTTCCGGATAATTTTTCCATACTTTTCATACTTTCAGAAATAACGGTAATAGCGAAAGTAGTAAACACACGAAAAATAAACTCCAAAATATACAATATTTACTTTCACTCCAATTGCATTGTGCAATTTCCCGACCTAACCAAAGATAATGAATTACGCACGCGAACACAGATAATGTAAGGAAACACACTTTGCCTATAGCAATTAACCAACCACGGATTCTAATCTACAGGGTAGGCTAAGGTGTAAGGGTGTAACGAAACATTTTAAACATAGGTGTAAGAAACGAAAGGAATGGCTCTGAGGGTTTTTCTAGGGGTATCTTACTCTAAAAATGAGAGTAACAAAAGGGTTTATACAGGGGTTAACTAACCGGTATAGTTAGTTAATAACACATAACAAATAATAGGCTATTTGGGTGTAATCCTAGAATTTTACCAAGTTAGACAAGTCATTCCAATTATATAAATAATACTCATTATGGTGGTCTCGAATAGTATACAAGCCAAGTTCTAAAGTTTACAAGTCACCGGCACACTCATAGATTTGTGAATTTTGGAAAATCACAATTTTTGAAAATAACGTCATGTGTGCAGCTATGCAACTTAGATCTTAAACAAAAACATGCTAAAAAATTTTTAAGTTTGATATATTAAGCACATTTTAAGCATAATTTTTGAAAAAGTTTAGGACAAGTAATTGTTAAGTGTTCTAATTCTCCAATCCCCCCACTTAAGTTAAACAACGTCCTCGTTGTTTGTATAAAAGGTTAAAAACTGGAAAATAAAAGAATTAGAACAGAAAAACTCCCCTGAGATTTGCTCGGTATGATCCTCCATTAGTATAAGAGCAAAAATCATCTTTCTTGTGGATTAGAACGTTTAAAGCTTCATACTTGATGTATCCACAGGAAATCCAGGAAACTATAATACCACCAACACTTTAAAACACACCTAAGATAAGAAAGGTTCAAACTTGCATAATACATTAGTAGTTAGGAAAAATAAAACTTAAAAATTAAAACTGAAAATCATCAGGTCAGTCGATGCGCCGTATCTTATTGAAGAAGATACGCCGTATCGAGCCTGGAATAAATACGGATCAGAATAAAGATGCGCCGCATCCTTAACCAGGGATGCGCCGCATTAAAATAAACTGATAAATAGTTTTAAAGTCGAAAATAAAAAATGCAGAAAAATAAAATAAGATATGACCATTGCAGGAGATGCGTCGCATCTCAGAATTGAGATGCGCCGTATCCTCATGCGGCCTGGACTGACTCGACACAGAAAACAGAATAATAAAAATTCTCCGGGTTGTCTCCCGGCAAGCACTTGTCTTTATTCCAGAGTCTTCAAGTTAGACTCACGTTCATCTCTTTAATATCGATCATTGAAGGAGTCGGAAACATCGCGCTCCTTCATCGCCAATTCAGTAATATTGAACACTCCTTGCTCGTTCTTAATTTCCACGCCGTTCTTCTTTAATATCTGTATAAACAAAGTCCTGTCCCTTTCGGGCATAGATGACAAAATGATAGACGGGAAATTCTTATTATCATATAGGCACAAATAAGCAAAGTGGGGTGGTAGTTCAATAAACACATCATTATTCAGATTCGTTTTCTCAACTATTCTCCTATGTTTATTAATTACTACACAATCATACCACTCATCATCAGAATCATTAACAACATTGCGTCTAAGTTCGGTAGGTACATTAAGGTCAATGAATTCCTCAAAGTTCTCATGATTAGGACTAGTTGAGTTGTTTTGAATTAATGTTTCTCCCATAAGTCTAGCTTCAAGATCGAGGTCCATACGCTCTCTTAATCCTAGCACATAAACACTTCTAATTATGCTTTTAACCGGATCTTGGCACTTATAGACTAGTTTATTATTCCCTACCCTTAATGAAAGTTTTCTCTTAAACACATCAATCTTAGCATGGGCAGTAGACAAGAAAGGTCTTCCGAGGATTAAAGGAATCTTAACATCCTCGGGCATGTCTAGTATAACAAAGTCTACGGGAAAAATAAACTGCTCAATCTTAACTAGCACATTATTAGCAATCCCTTCAGGTCGTTTTACCGTTTTATCAGCCAATTCAATAAGTAATTTAGTTGGTGCTAATTTTCCTAGTCCTAAGGTAGCGAATGTCTTAAGAGGCATAACACTAACACTAGCTCCTAAGTCAGCTAACACATTATTGAAAGATATATTATTGATAGAACAAGGTAAAGTAAAACTTCCTGGGTCTCTTTCTTTATGAGGCAAGGCACTTGAGTCGGTTGCAGGGCTCTCTTCTTTCATTGTTGCCTTGATCTCCTCTTCAATCTCTGTCTTCTCTTTTAGTAGTCTCCTTAAGCTGATTGAAGAATTAAAGAGAAATTCGGGTCTTGCACCATCATTACCATTCATCGATCTTCTAGGTACATTAGGAGTGCCTTCTTCAGTAGTGCTTATGGCCTTGACATGATCTCTTGGGTTGGTTTCAGTTGAGCTCGGTAAACTTCCATATCCCCTTTCTTGAAGAACTTTGCTCATTTGACCAATTTGTTGTTCCAATGCTTTGATCGAAGCTCCTTGATTTCTTGTAGTAGTGTCCGTTGAAGCTCGAATTTCCTTGATCATAGCAGTATTCTCTTCATGTCTTTTAGCAGCATCGGCCATAATTTGCTTTAAAGTATCATCTAAAGTCTGCCTCCTTTCTTGATAAGCGGGATTGAAGTTGTTCTTTTGATAGAATTCCGGACTAGCTTCCCTAAATCTTCCTGAAGGTCGGAATGGTTGTCCAAATTGGGTATAATATGCTTCTTCAAATGTCTCACTTTCATTCTTGTTCGGGCAATCTTTAGTGTAGTGAGGTCCTTCGCACTTTTCACATCCAACTTGGGCAGCATATGCTCTTTCATCTCGCTTCTTCATCTCTCTACTAATTTTATCCAATTGAGCTTGAATAGCAGCAATCCCGTCAAAATTAGTGCTGCTCTTAGATCTAGTAGAGGTCCCATCGTGCCATTTCTGAGAATGATCAGCAGCTTCTTGGATCGCTTTCCTAGCATTAGTTGCACTCATCTGAGGTACAGCTCCCTTAGCATCCAAAATCTGTCTTGTAGGCACGTCCAATCCCTGATAAAACAATATTATTTCCTGCATAGGGGTTAGATAGTGTTGAGGACATTTTATCAATAAATCTTTAAATCGTTCCCAAGCTTGATAAAGGGTTTCATCAGGCTCTTGCTTGAAACTATTGATAGCCTCCATCTTTTTAGCAGTCTTAGCAGGTGGACAATATCTCTTCAGGAATTTGCTCTTCAAACCTTCCCATGTAGTGATTGAACTAGCAGGTTCATTCCTTAGCCACTTGTTAGCAGCTCCTTTAAGTGAGATTGGAAAGATTCTTAGCATGAGTTGATCGGTATTGACACTTTCTGTAGTAAACAAATCTGCAATCTCCAGGACCTTTTCAACATGCTCATTAGCATCCTCTTGTTCCGTCCCACTGAAAGCATTCTCTCTGAGCTCTTTGAGAAACTGACCCTTCAACTCAAATTTTGACTTGTCATCAAACTTAGGTCTAGCAACTCCTGAAGTGTAATCAGCACGGGTATTGTTCATGTATTCCTCCATAGTAGTGTTTTCGCCCATTGTTTCTGTTTCAACTTCCTCTTTTTCTTCAGAAAAGTAATCAAGCTCGAGTGAACTTGAAAGATCAAAGCTTCTTGTGTTGAAAAGCCTTTTAAGCGAATGTAGGGCTCGTTCAGGATCTTCGAAAGGTTTAATCAAGTTCTTCGTAGAGCTCCTGGTCATGCACTTCCTGAAATCAATCACAAAAGCATCAGTAGGGTATGCTCGAGAAAGTAATATATCAGATAATTAATAACGAAAACGGAATACGAAAAATTAAAGTTACTGATATCTGCAGACGATGCGCCGTATCCAAAAAGTTGGATACGCCGTATCTTAATACGTTAAAATTAAATCAGACTTTATTCAGAAAATAGATACGCCGCTTTAGAATTTTAGAATGCGCCGTATCGAATTAATTAATCAAAAATCAACTTATCTAATTAAAATTAAATGCGTCGTATTAACGAAAGTTAATGCGCCGTATTTTCGTTACGTTTAAAAATAAAAGATTTTTGATTCAGAAAGATGCGCCGTATCGACAGAGATCGATACGCCGTATCTGTTTAATAATTCGCAAACTGTTTTTAATTAAAATAATAGATACGCCGTATCTGCAAAAGCAGATGCGTCGTATGGCGTTAAGGTTTGAAATTTTTTTTATTAAAAACAGATACGCCGTATCTGCAAAAGCAGATGCGTCGTATTACTTTATCGCTTAGAAAAATTTTCTTATTAAAAACAGATACGCCGTATCTTGGGGAAAAGATGCGTCGTATCGAATTAATTAAACGCGTTGTATAAAAAAAATTAAACGCAATACGCCGTATCTGAGAAATCAGATGCGCCGTATCGTTTGATTTAGCACAGTACAACGATAGCAGAACAGAAAAATACGAAAAATAAAAACAAAAATTAAAACACACAAACAAAAATAAACACACAAAAATAAAAGAAAACAATTAACACACAATACAACAAATATGCAAAATAGTACAATGATGCAATTAATCTAATAAAAAGAAAAACCTAATTAAAATACTAATCAAATTAACAGATAATAACAATTCACTCCCCGGAAGCGGCGCCAAAAACTTGATGGGCGTGATGTGTCGTTGCGGTTTAGCAGTTTTAATGCCTACTCAAGTTTTAAATTTATATTTAGCTGACTTATCAATAACACACACACTTAACGAGCAGTGTACCCGGTCAGTATGAAGATAATGGTAAGTAGAGTGTCGATCACTAAGAGTGGAACGTATTATCTCGTTATTCTAATCAGTATTTTAATATCCTAACGCAATGGGGTTTCAGCCTGAGAGACTGGCACGGTTTCGTTTGCAATTAAATAATAAAATAAACCAATAGGCACGAATCAGCAAGTAGCACACACGTACACAGATAGATACTTGAGACAATAAGAGGGCTGTCCTTATGATTAAGTAGATTGTCACTTGTTTTATTGATAGCTTTATATGAAGTGTATGTAGTTAACCCTTTCTCGTTGGTCCTATTCTTATCGGCGAGTAAACCCTTAATGATTACTTATGTCTAAAAGTTATTCCTAAGTGATCAATTTAGAAACAACCGTGGGAGCCACATTATGTCCCGCAGTCAAATGCCCGCAAGCCACTAATAAACACAGAGGTTATCAATGCACTAATAAGTAGTAACCAAAGACATCAACATATAAACTTTAATTAATGAGAAAGCAGTTTTAAGGGAGTGCAACCTTTCCGTTGCCACATTACACAAGCCACCAATCTTGATGAATTAAAGTTTGCTAACACAATAAAACAAAACTACTTAATGAATTAAACACATGCAGCACCTTCTTACAGCTCTTGTATCTTTGATTTGGGTGTGTCTTGTGCTGCCTTCTTGACTGAATTCGTCCTTTGCTCCTACTGTTTGGTCTTCGGTTTTAGGTTTTTTGGAACTTTTAATTCGTCTGGTCTACGGGGTATTTATAGTTTCTGTCTGAGGGAAGATGCGGCGCATCTACTAAGTAGATGCGGCGCATGTACTTAACTTCGCGTGGGGTCCAAGATTATAATATTCAGGAATATTCGTACACCGCTAGAAGATGCGGCGTAACTCCATGATTAGATGCGGCGCATGTCCTCTTGTATCTTGGATCGTATCTGGTGATATCTTGATAGAGATGCGGCGCATGTCGAGAGTGAGATGCGGCGCATCTGGAGCAGAATTGACTTGATCTTGTCCATGTCAGTAGACTTTCACTTAATGTACGTTTTGCTCCATTATTAGTCCAAAATCACTAAGTTTCACCAAATGCTTGTTTTTACCTGAGAATTACAAAAGTAAACGATTAAGTATCAATCCTCATACATAATATAGTAAAACAAGTCAAATTAATAGGATAAATGATAGTAATAAAATGTACTTATTTGAGTTCATCACCTGCCAAAAATCTCAATGGACGGCTATGATTAATTGAAGCAATTAAACAGGTGGGATTTGATCAGAAGAAAGAGAAGAAGCAAAGTGGATGTCTATTTAAAGAAAAAAAGACACCTAGAATAACTTGTCACAGTTTTAGACCACTTCGTAGTGTAAATTTACTTATTGCTTAATCTTAGCTTCAATTTAAGTTTGGATTGTCATTTCAAGTTGGTTTCAAGTCATTTGTTCTAAATTACTTCTGTTTTGTAATGATTTTTCAAGTTAATGAAATTCCATGTTTTTCAAGTTTCCTGTTAAGTTCGAATTGAGTTAAGTGTTAACTCAAAAGCCTATTATCTGTTTATATAAGCTCATATAAGCTTAATATAGCTTAGTGTGAGCTTATCTTAGTTCAAATATGTTCTGTTCCAAGAAAAACCATAAAAGTCAACAAAGTCAAAGATTGGTCAAATAAGCAATTTGGTGAAGTTAAGCTGAAGTGGATGAGCTGAGTGGTGTTTAAGCTTGGTAAGTGACAAACCAAGTTTAGTTCTGATCAGTTTTCTTTGCTTCATTGCCTAATTCAGTTGTAAGCAATTTCTATTTTTTTTTTGCATTATTTTCTAAGTTATTGTTCAAGTGCTTATATAAGTGCTTAAAATTAAGCCCAAAGGTTGCCCTCTGGACTGAAATTGCCCTGTGCAATCAGTCCTCACTTGTGCTTATTTGATCTTCATTCAGTGTTTATTGTTTGTTCTTGTACTTTTTCAGTTTTCATTTTAGCTTATTATCAGTCTCTTAGCTTATTTCAGTTCTTCCCTTAGCTTAATATAAACTTATCAGTCCATTTTAATAAAAAGCCTTGGGCTTATTTCATTTTGGCCTACTGATCAGCCCTTGTGGCTTGTTTCAGAGCTTATTTGTCACTTTCAAAAATAGTTGTCTTTGTTAAAGTTGTTGGTTATTAGCTTATTGATAAGTTGCAAAAAGAAAATTCAAAAAAATAAATAGTTTTCAAAAAGGGTTAAACCAGGATTCGAACCTGGGTCACCCAGTTCACAAAGCCAACACACTACCAACTGCCCTTGGGACTTCTCTGGGTTTAGTTTGTAATGTTTATTATTTAACCCCTTTTTCATTTTAAGCTATCCGAACCTTTTTAGCTTATTACAGATTATTAGAATAAGCTGGTGACTTCTTTGTATTTTTCCTAGGATAATAATAGTATAAAGTATTTTTAGGAAAAGTTTCAGATTTTTATAAATAGGTTTAGTATTTTTAATAATTTAATTAGTGTAAAACTGTTTTAAATTCATAATAAAAAAAATATAAAAGTCAGAAAAATATAAATCTTTTTCTCTAAAATTTTCTTTTATTATTTAGGATTTAAGAAAAATAATTTTACACTTGTAGGATTTAATTTTATAGATTTCACTTTTTAATCGCGTTTTTATAATTCCCGTAACGCGTTTTTTATAATTTGTTAATCTTAATTTTATTTTGAGAATTTATTTCTCATTATTTAATTAGAATATAAAAAAGCAAAAATTCCATATCATCAGTCACTCTAATCCAAACCTTACACGGTTGTCCATTCCATCCTCGTTGGGAAATGACCCGGGTAATCACTTACCTGGTATCACACATATCACAAACGTGAGTTTTTGCAAGTTAGCCTTTTCCTAAAGGTTAATTTGTCTTTATTCACGCGTATCCTTCGTTTGCATAATATTTATATATACGTTTTAGCACGGATCAAATTTTGGCGCCGCTACCGGGGAGGTTGTGTTGCGACAATATCGTTGAGATTTTTAACGATTAGTGACTTGAGATCCTTCTTTCAGAAGTTTCCACTTTCATAAACCCATATAAAATACAAAAATATTTTTCTTTTCTTTTATATATATTATCATATTAAAAAAAAAAAAAAAAAAAAAAAAAAAAAAAAAAAAAAAAAACTCAAAAAACATATTCCGTTTTATTGTTAAATAAAAGATAAAAGCAAAATTAATATAATATTCCTCAACTTGGGTATTATCATAATAAGTTCCCAAACCAAAGATTAAAACTTGCCTTTGTGTCGCTTGCGAATTCGGCTCACCTTTGATTGATAAACAAACTCTAACGGAGGTTTCAGGAGGTTTGACATTAAATTGTCGAACCGAAAGGAGCGGGTTTTTAAGGAGCATTTATTGCCCACCTTTGCTCCTCCGCCACTCTGTGCGTTTTTCTTTCAGAGAGCTACCGTACGCTTGTTGATTTAAGGTTTAAGTTCCTTGTGTTTTGCTTCGATCTTGTTTTAATTGAATTATTTGATTTAAGGTTTAAGTTTTTTTCCAAAAAATCCAAAAAAAAAAAAAAAAAAAAAAAAAAAAAAAAAAAAAAAAAATTTGAAAAACCAAAAACCCAAAAATATTTTTCCTCATCTTCTTAAACCGTTTGATTCTATCTTCTTAACCCTCCTTAATATTTAATTCTCATGTCGTCACTGGGCTATCACTGTTTTGATTGTAAAGGTCCAGTGGGTGATGATCATCGTTGTTCCAAGTGTAAGTGTGAGCGGTGTGGAAATCACAACCCAAGAGGATCTTGTTATTGGTGTGAAGTAGCCCTCAAAAGAGAGCTTAATTCCATCATTAATTCCCTCAAAAGTTTTTCCGAACACCCTCCACAACCCCAGCCATCTTCACTCTATCTGCAAAATTGCCTTATTTGTAGAGATCCGTTGGGGGATGATTCACTTTGTGAACGATGTTTTTGCAAAGGATGTGGGTTTACTCATGGACTTTTCACGTGTTGCACTTCTGAAATCGAAAATACGCTTACTTATCCAGATTTTCAAAACGATTTCAACCCTCCTCAAAATTCATTTTGGCAAGAACCGTGTTATCAAAACTTCGATGACACATCATTTCAAAATGTGCCAAATGATATTTGCCAGTATTGTGGAGGTCCGCACCAAGGTTTTGACTGTCAAACAAGGAACCCGCTTGTCAACGAGCATGTTCCATGTAATCAAAACTTTGGTAATGACCAATATCCATATGATTCTCCGAGTCAGTCACAACAGTTTTACTGTTGTGAATTCTGTGGAGGTCCGCATTATGAATCCGATTGTCAAACGAGGACCCCGCTTGTCTATGAGCATGACCCTTGTGACAATTATGATCATTCTTATCACGACCAGCCTCCACAACATCAAACGATTCGAACTCAGCTTCAGCTACCTCTTGAAGAATCTTTCAAAGATGTATTCCAAAAACTTCAAGATGTGCGAGATAAACTTAAAAATTTGGCTGTTAAACCTCCCCAAGAAGATCCTCATCAGAAAACTATTGGAGAACTTCTAGCTGAAGAACAAACAGCTAGAATAAGTTCCAGATATCGTCAAACTTTCATTTGCGATGACGATGATGAAGATTCTATGTAGGGAGTTTGCGAGAGTTCATTTGCTGCAATCACACCTGTCCAGGAAAGGCAGGAAGACAAGACTATTGCAGAATTGCTAGCAGATGAGCAAATGGAACGTATAAAAGCCATTTTTGCTAGCAATATTGATGAGGAGGACAACGAGGAGAGTGCTATTCCTTTGAATAAATCCATTTTTCAACTCCCTCAGTCCATTGCAATCACACCCTTCTTACAGTCTATGGACTCCGAGGACTCTCTTATTATGAGGGATGAGCATATTAGCACTATTCTTGAAAAGGAATCGGACGAATTCATAAAGTCTAGTGCTGAGAACCTTATCCCAATCCCAAGTGAGTCTGAGGATATTTCCGACTGTGAAAGTGATGGTTCTTTTCGTAGTGATCAACCTCTTGACACTACTGACGATTTTTTCGGGACGTTTTCTAACCCTCTTTTCAATTCAAACGATGAATTTTTCAGGATTTTCTCTAATCCCCTTTTCAATTCAAATGATGATTTTTCCTCTAGTGATGACGAATCACTTTCTGATGAGGACGTTCAAAATGAAAGTCTCAAAGTCTATTCGAATTTTCTTTTTGAATTTGATGATGAGTACTTTTCTATCAAAATAAATCCTCTCTTTGATGAAGAGTTAGAAAACGATGAGGTCAAGGACTTTATTATTCATAAACTTGATGATGTGACCTCAACTCTTAATCCCGATATTGATCTTTCTCCGACATATGTGACATTTCCCGTTGAGGATCGCCATTATATTGACTTCACATATGTCGTTCGAGTTTTTCTACCCTTCTTCACCTATACGGTGACTTGCCCTCTCATTCTCTCCTTTGGAAATGAGGACAAAGTTTTTGACCTCGGCATCTCTTTTGAGCCGGATGTATCTCATCGGAGTGGATCTTTCAAATATTTCAATGTTTATCCAAACACATTGAATGAAAGTCCGATGGAGATTGTTTCTTCCACATGCTTCCCCAAGAACCAATGAATTCGGGGTCGATTCAAGCTACTGACTCGGTTAACAAAAACATTAGCATTGCATAGGTAAACGCCCATGTTTCTGTCTTCTTTCTCTTATTTCTGACACTAAGTGTGGGGGAATCCCACTGTGATTGGCTTGTGTGTTGTTGCTCTTGTTTGCAGGTTTCCCTTGGATTGTGATGATTGCCGCGCCTGTTTTCAATCCAGCCGCCCAATATCCTATCCTTTTGCTAACGATTATCTAGGGATATCTTTTTAATCCTTTTTGTGAAAATAGAGATTTCTTTCACACACTTGGCTATTAGTCTTACCTTTTTACGTTCTAAGTAACGGCTTAGTAACCGGTACTTTGAATATTGAGGGCAATATTCAATTCTAAGTGTGGGGGGGAATTCTCTCGAATTTTGTCACATGTGTACCTTCTAGTGCCCTAGTACCCCCGTTTTGGCCAAAATTTTAAAATTTTTTCGTTTTTTAGATAAGAAATTGCAATAAAAAAAGAAGAAATGTTTAGTCTTGATTAGGTTAGAACAAAGGGAATCCTGACTCTGCCAGAGTATTGATCTGGCTGCTTCCTTAACGATTAGACTAAGGTTTTACGATATGTGCAAATGAAAATGTTAAGCGTAGAGTAGTTGGTTCTCTTTAGAGCTTATATAAGTAATCTATGGCTTTTCCTCCCAGAAGATAACTAATCTGACTAAATGCGTGCTGTTTTCAAACGTTTGAACGTTAAAATCATGTTGTTATGCAAAACAAATTTTTATACAATTTTGATATAGAGCCCGAGTTCAACTTCTTATTTTAATTTTTGGGAAAGCATACATGTAAATTTATATATTAAAAAAAAAAAAAAAAAAAAAAAAAAAAAAAAAAAAAAAAAAAAAAAAGATGAAAAAATGAAAAAATGAGAAAATAAAAATAATAAGGAAATGGAATGATATTGCAAAATGCAAAAATAGAATGATATTTAAAAATGCAATAGGTTTTGATGTTGCAAAAATAAAGATGTATGTGTTAATAAATGTAGGAAAATTGCTTTCTCTTAAATTTAAATCGGAACTTGAACTTGGATTCGTCAATTTTGTATAAAAGTTAAACGGTAATTTAGTAGATTGTTGATTTCAAAGATCCTGAAAGCTCCGGTATTTTTCTCTGTGAGGTGTCAAAAACCTGGTCACCTAAAACCAACTGGTTTGGGATGTGCTGAGAAGAAAGCCGTTACATGGAGTAATCTCACATTTGAGTCTCTAATCTCTAAATGATCGTTTGTTGTTATTTAGTTAAGTATTTAATACTAGCTTAGTGGGAATATCTTAAATCTTTGATATCGAAATTCCGCTGATTCCGGTACTATTCTCTGTAAGGTGTCAAAAGCCTGGTCACCTAAAACCAACTGGTTTGGGATGTGCCGAGAAGAAAGCCGCTACATGGAAAAGGCCCTTTTTGATTCTTAGATTTTCGAGGTTCCCGGTAAATTAGTATTTGACTTAAACGAATGGCAACCATAATAAATGTCAATTTTTGCGGTCAAACTTTTGAAAATGAGCACAGTCGCCTAAACTTGATAAATGTGGGAGTGAAAAGTTAAGTTTCGACTTACATAGATTATTGGTACAAGTAGTGTTAGCATTTTTACAAAAGCATTTGCACATTGAGTTTAAGCTTAGTTGGGAGTATAAAAAAGAGGATGACGATTTTAATTCCCTGGAGACACCCAGTTTGTGTGAATCCTGTTCCGTGATACCATTTTTGGAAATCAAGCATGTTATTTATTTTGTTCTAGTTTAAATTTCTGGCATTATATAGAAAATCAAAACGGGGTATACTTGGTATTCTTTTGATCCTTTCATTACTTTATATGATCGGATTGCTAGGGACTAGCAATAGCTTAGTGTGGGGGATTGATGAGTGTGTAAATACTCATCATTTAATGCCCATTTTAGACCATAAAAATACCAAAAACATCAGAATAGACCATATTATACTGCAAATATCCTTGGTTTGTGTTTTTATGTGTTTCAGGTACAAAAGGATCGAAAACAGGGCAAAAACAGACAAAACCGAGCACAAGATTGGAAAACCGTGAAAAGCCGAGGACGGGGACGGAATTTACAAGTTTGGACCGGGATAGTGCTCAAATTATCAAAGTCAACTTCCAAGAATATGGAATTGTCACAAATAGTCCTTGGAGATGATTTTCAAAAAATACATCAATGGTCCTTGGATTTTCAGACTTTACAACTATGGTCCCTAAACTTAAAACCAATTCCATATTTAATCCTAACCCAAATAAAAAAAATAAAAAACCCAATCCCTTTAATAACCCAACCCAGCTACAAAATACCCTTAACCCATCAATAAACCCAAGCCCAAAACCAAAACCCAACCCGGCATGTTCTTTCTTTTTAGTTAGCCAAAGCGTTTGACTTTGGTCAAACTCATAAACCCGCCACAACTAAACCACTCAACCCACCATTTCCAAAACCATACCACCTAAACCCACCGCCTTATCCTGACACCCTCCACCCCCTCCTAGCTTCCTATCCCACTCCACCTAACATGCCAAAAAGCATTAAATGCTTCTTCTTCTTCACACTTCACCAGTCAAGTGGTTTTACCCACTATCCATTTTTCCCGCCAAAAATCTCAATGGACGGCTATGATTAATTGAAGCAATTAAACAGGTGGGATTTGATCAGAAGAAAGAGAAGAAGCAAAGTGGATGTCTATTTAAAGAAAAGAAGACACCTAGAATAACTTGTCACAGTTTTAGACCACTTCGTAGTGTAAATTTACTTATTGCTTAATCTTAGCTTCAATTTAAGTTTGGATTGTCATTTCAAGTTGGTTTCAAGTCATTTGTTCTAAATTACTTATGTTTTGTAATGATTTTTCAAGTTAATGAAATTCCATGTTTTTCAAGTTTCCTGTTAAGTTCGAATTGAGTTAAGTGTTAACTCAAAAGCCTATTATCTGTTTATATAAGCTCATATAAGCTTAATATAGCTTAGTGTGAGCTTATCTTAGTTCAAATATGTTCTGTTCCAAGAAAAACCATAAAAGTCAACAAAGTCAAAGATTGGTCAAATAAGCAATTTGGTGAAGTTAAGCTGAAGTGGATGAGCTGAGTGGTGTTTAAGCTTGGTAAGTGACAAACCAAGTTTAGTTCTGATCAGTTTTCTTTGCTTCATTGCCTAATTCAGTTGTAAGCAATTTCTATTTTTTTTTTTTTTTGCATTATTTTCTAAGTTATTGTTCAAGTGCTTATATAAGTGCTTAAAATTAAGCCCAAAGGTTGCCCTCTGGACTGAAATTGCCCTGTGCAATCAGTCCTCACTTGTGCTTATTTGATCTTCATTCAGTGTTTATTGTTTGTTCTTGTACTTTTTCACTTTTCATTTTAGCTTATTATCAGTCTCTTAGCTTATTTCAGTTCTTCCCTTAGCTTAATATAAACTCATCAGTCCATTTTAGTAAAAAGCCTTGGGCTTATTTCATTTTGGCCTACTGATCAGCCCTTGTGGCTTGTTTCAGAGCTTATTTGTCACTTTCAAAAATAGTTGTCTTTGTTAAAGTTGTTGGTTATTAGCTTATTGATAAGTTGCAAAAAGAAAATTCAAAAAAATAAATAGTTTTCAAAAAGGGTTAAACCAGGATTCGAACCTGGGTCACCCAGTTCACAAAGCCAACACACTACCAACTGCCCTTGGGACTTCTCTGGGTTTAGTTTGTAATGTTTATTATTTAACCCCTTTTTCATTTTAAGCTATCCGAACCTTTTTAGCTTATTACAGCTTATTAGAATAAGCTGGTGACTTCTTTGTATTTTTCCTAGGATAATAATAGTATAAAGTATTTTTAGGAAAAGTTTCAGATTTTTATAAATAGGTTTAGTATTTTTAATAATTTAATTAGTGTAAAACTGTTTTAAATTCATAATAAAAAAATATAAAAGTCAGAAAAATATAAATCTTTTTCCTAAAATTTTCTTTTATTATTTAGGATTTAAGAAAAATAATTTTACACTTGTAGGATTTAATTTTATAGATTTCACTTTTTAATCGCATTTTTATAATTCCCGTAACGCGTTTTTTATAATTTGTTAATCTTAATTTTATTTTAAGAATTTGTTTCTCATTATTTAATTAGAATATAAAAAAGCAAAAATTCCATTTCATCAGTCACTCTAATCCAAACCTTACACGGTTGTCCATTCCATCCTCGTTGGGAAACGACCCGGGTAATCACTTACCTGGTCTCACACATATCACAAACGTGAGTTTTTGCAAGTTAGCCTTTTCCTAAGGGTTAATTTGTCTTTATTCACGCGTATCCGTCGTTTGCATAATATTTATATATACGTTTTAGCACGGATCAGAGAGCAACGCTAATGAGGTGGACGGCACTCAGCCAAGTGATGGTGTAAGTGCTAAAGATGCGAGAATTCAGGAGAAGTCTAATGACCTTGTAACTTCGGAAAAGGTAACAGAAACAATGGTAAGTAATAAAACACCTGCCTTTGATTTTTGAATTTTACATACATGACTAATATACCGAGTTTTATATATATGTATAGGAACCTGCTAAAACTGTCAGGCCTAAGCAAAAGCCTAAGTCACGACGAAACGGGTCTCCAGATTCCCAATCGCAACAAAATGTGTCATCTCCAACACAAGCACTGCCAACAGTATGTATTTCAACATGTTTTTTGTTATTCTTTTGTTTAAATAATGTAACGTGTTTTATATATACATATAGGAACTTGCTAAAACTGTCCGACCCAAGACAAAGCCTAAGTCACGACAAAACGGGTCTCCAGATTCCCAATCGCAACAAAATGCGTCTCCAACACAAGCACTGCCAACAGTATGTATTTCAACATGTTTCGTGTTATTCTTTTGTTTAAATAATTTCTAATATATACATGCAATAATTTTTTTTTTAGACATTTAAGTGCAAACTGTGGCACTTAAAAAAATCAAATATCGTTGCTTTAAGTACTATATACCAATCTAATGGAAAGAAAATGCTGCATAACCAACCACTCCCAAATGATTGCTACAGAGTGTCAATTGATTCATTGATAGTTGATGCAGCATGCATACCGAACGTAGCAAATAATGGATTCAAAACAGTTAAGGCAGTCGTAGGTGGTTTCGTTGCATGGCCAAAGGATCAAGTTATTGTTGAAGAGGAGGTACATACATGTGTTTTTTCAACCTACATATATATAATTTTTCATATTTAATTCAATGTTTGATACAAGCGTCTTTTGTTTACTACAGGTTACACCAACAAACCCTATGACTAAATGTGGACCACCAGTACCATCGAAGCGCAGATATGTATTTGTTAAAGACTTAAAGCAGTAAATGCAAGCTAAGCCGGTGAAGAGTCAAAAGTCTTTAGATTATGGTACTTGAGAATTTGATTATGTAAGACATTACAATTGTATATTTTGTTCAGTTATATACATTTGAGTTTAATTCAATTTGAAATTTCTTTTTGTTTTTAGTTATGTTATATATATATATATATATATATATATATATATATATATATATATATATATATATATATATATATATATATATATATATATATATATATATATATACTCATTCCAGCAACACTAGCATAGTACAAGCAGTAGTAACTCTGCTTCAGCAGGACTAACTGAGTACTAGAAGTATCAACTCTGCTCCAACAGTACTAACATAGTAATAGCAGTAGTAACCCTGTGACTAAAAGATGCACTCATATAATATGGTCACTGGTATGTGTTAAATTACACATACCTTTTACCTGATAAAACGGACTAAATAGACCAAAAACTAACCCAATATGCCAAATATATTGTGTTTTTGTGTTTATGCATGTGCAGGTATGGATATTATGAAAAACGACAAAAATCATAAGAAAACGAAAAAATGGGCATGAGATTTGGAAAGAGTTCAAAAAGCCGAGATCAGGGAAGCAATTTTCAAAAGAGGACCATATTTGAGTTCAAAAGGACAAATTCTACCTTGGAAAATCATTATGTGTCAAGATTGACCCTTGGAATAACTTTCCAGAATCGGTAGAAATAGTCCCTCAAGGTTAAAAGTTATTTCAAGTTTAATCCTAAACTAACTACAAACAGGATCCACCCACTCACACTCTTTTCTATTAATAAAACCTGGGTCAAACAAATCCCAGTCAACCCCACCTTATCTTTTTCCCTCCAAATCTCCACCCACCTCTCACCTTCTCCCCTGCTCCAACCCATACCCTGCACCTTCTCCTAGTCCACTCCAAACTACTCCAGTCCAAGACCAATTAATGCTTCCCCCTCCTCACAAGTTAACATAGACACACTGGCAATCCAAGTTGCATCTTTTGGCGCCAAAACCCAAATCAAAGGCTGAGATTGCACAAGACTTATCCAAGGGCTCAGAATTGATCAGAGAAGAAGACAATGAAGAACCCTAATTATTTTAGTATAAATAGACATCATTGTAAGCCTTAAACGAAGTTAGTTAGTTAGTTAGTGATAATTAGTCGAATTAGAAGTTAGAGTGTTTAATCAGTATCAATTCTAGTTTTCAGTGTTAATTTAAGCTTAATTATCTTTATTTTCTCAAGCATTGTACTCCAATTCAAAATTTAATACAAGTTCAAGATTTTCTGTTAATTCAAATTTAGCTCATTAGTTGTTAAATATAAATAATAAGCTTCAGTACCATTCCTATAAGCTTATATAAGCTTATTATAGCTTTTTGCAAGCTTATATTAGATTCAAACTGTTTTAATTTCAAAAAGTCAAAAATAGTCAAAATTAGTCAACTATGGTCAAAATAAGCAATGTGGATGATAAGCTAGCAAGGGAAGAGCTTATTTCTGTCACTAGCTTGTGATTTGACAAGCTAGAGCTTGTAGAGTAGCTCCTCGAGCCATTAAAGCCCTGTTTGAGCAAGGGCATTTGTGAGTGAATTTCAAATTTTTCCCTTTTTTACTGTTCAAGTGCTTATTTCTGTGCTTATTTGACTATTTTATGCTTATTTGGTCTTATGGATGCTATTTCAAGTTAATGTGATAGGTTTTGCTTAATTGTTCTAGTTTTAACTTAAAAAGCTTAAAAAAGGGCCAAAAAATTAGCATAACTGCTTATAGCTTATTAGAGTGCTTAATTTATGTTAAAATGTACTTATTTTACTTCAATATAGCTAGTTAATCCTTGGTCATCTCATTTCCTAGCTTAAATTGCCCTATCCTAGTTCTAAACTCAATACAGTCTACTTTAAGGGGTGTTTGGGTTAAGGGTCAAAATGGGTAAAAACAGGTGTCACTGTTCATGTGCAAGATGTGGAATTTTAATCTTACTTAAAATCACTGATATAAGCTGTTTGTTTGGTGTTTTGAGCTAATTTAGAGCTTTTGATAGAATTTAGTTGGATTTTATAGTTTAAGGTTGAAATCTGCTCACTAGTAGTTATTATAGAGATAAGCTGATTTGGTCATTGCTTTTGGTATTTCTGTGTTCAAACTAGTGCATTAAGTTGAAATTCAAGAGTTGGTAATCTCTCATTAGGCTTTGGAGAAGTTTGGTTCATTTTTACCCAAAATCTGTCACAGAACCACATTAGTCTGCATTCAATTTGCCAAATCAGCTGAAGTTTTTGATTTTTCATTTGTTCATTATAAGCTGAATTAAGCTCAAATTTGGTACTAATGATCTTTGGTTGCTCACACACTTTTTCCACATTTTTGAGATTTTTTATATTAGCTTTTAAATAGCTTTTCAGTAGCTTAAAAATCACCTCAGTTGGCTGCAATTTTTTTTATACTTTTGCCTCAAAACAGCCTGTGTTTATGATTTATCATCTGTTCATTATAAGCCCATTTGGTCTGAGATTTGGTACATCTACTGTTTGATTGCTTATCTACTTGTTCCCCATTTTTATGATTTTTTATATTAGCTTGTAGATAGCTTTTCAGTAGCTTAAAGTTACCTCAGTTGGACATTTTTTGCCCTGCACTTATCAGACCTTATAGCTTAATTGACCCTCAGTGCTTATTTGCTTCTGTTGTCAGCTTATTCTTGTTTTCAGGTTTAAATTAGATCTTTGTTAGTCTAAATTAGCTTTTTCTAGTTCTTTTTTTAGCTTAGAGATAGCTTATTAGCTTATTTGCTCTTAACCTTAGTTTGTTTTGAAATTTAGCCCACTGTTCAGATTTCTAGAGCTTATTCTAAGCTTATTTTTAGTTTTTTTTTAAATATCTTTCCGTAACTTAATTAGAATTAAAAACACAAAAATCCAAATTCCATCTTTCAAGCATTTTAATTCCAAACCTTACACGAAATCCTCGATTCACATCTCGTCGGGAAATGACCCGGGTAACACTTGCCCGGTATCTCATATCGTATTCACGGCTTTTGCACGTTAACCTTTGTCCTAAAGGGTTGGCTTGTCAGTTCCCACGTCTTACGCATATCTGATATATTTTTATATACTATCCGCAACGGATCAATTTTTGGCGCCGCTGCCGGGGAGGTTGTGTTGCGACAATATCGTTAAGGTTTAAACGATTAGTGACTTGAAGATCCTTCCTCGTGAAGTTATCGTTTTTATTTTGTATATATTTTCTTATAAAAACCAAAAATTTTGAAAAATCACAAACACTTTTCCTAAAGTGTTTAAAACACCAAAAAAAAAAAAAAAAAAAAAAAAAAAAAAAAAAAAAAACCTAAAAATATTTTATTTTATTTTTCTTCTTTATCCTCTCAAACCGTTTAATTCTATCTTCTTATCCCTCTTTAATATTTAATTCTTATGTCGTCACTCGACTATCACTGTTTTCATTGTAAGAGTCCAGTGGGAGATGATTCACTTTGTGAACGGTGTTTTTGCAAGGAATGTGGGTTTACTCATGGACTTTGTATATGTTGCACTTCTGAAATCAGAAATACATTCACTTATCCAAATTTTCAAAACGATTTCAACCACCCTCCTCAGAATTCATTTGAGCAAGAACCGTGCTATCAAAATTTCAATGATACATCGTTTCAAAATGCACCAAATGTTCCTTGTGCAAATTGTGGGGGTCCTCATGACGATTATCAATGTCAACCGTGGAATCAAGAACCTAATCCTTGGTGTAATACTCCCAGTTTTGACAATTTCCAACCCCCACAGTATTCCATCATTCATCCTCATGAAAAATCTATTGGAGAATTACTAGCCGAAGAACGAGCAACGGAAAGGCGTTCCAAATTTCTCAAGGCTTCCATTCTCAATGACGATGATGAGGATACTATTCAAATAAGGAAATATTATGAGAATTCGTCAGCTGCAATCAAACCCGTCCAGAAAAAGCAGGAAGACAAGAGTATTGCAGAATTGCTAGCAGAAGAGAAAATGGAACGTATAAAAGCTATTTATGCTAGAAACAATGATGAGGAGGACGACGAGGAGAGTGCTATTCCTTTGAACGATATCATTTCTCAACTCCCTCAGTCTATTGCAATCATATCCATCTTACCGACTATGGACTCCGAGGACTCTCTCATTATGGGGGATGAGCATCTTAGCATTATTCCTGAAAAGGAATCGGACGAATTCATAAAGTCTAGTGTTGAGAACCTTTTCCCAATCCCAAGTGAGTCTGAGGATATATCCGACAGTTAATGTGATTGGTCTTTTTGTGGTGATTATCCTCTTGACACTTCGGAGGATTCTTCCGGGATTTTCTCTAACCCTCTTTTCAATTCCAACGATGATTTTTCCTCTAGTGATGACGAATCACTTTCGGATGAGGACGTTCCAAATGAAAGTATCAAAGTCTATTCGAACTCACTTTTTGAATTTGATGACGAGTACTTTTCCAGCAACGTAAATCCTCTTTTTGATGAAGTGTTAGAGAACGATGAGGTCAAGGACTCTATTATTTCTAAACTTGATGATATAACCTCAATTCTTAATCCCGAGATTCAAAAGGACATTCTTTCTCTGACATATGTGACATGTCCCTTTGAGGATCGCCATTATATTGACTTCACATATGTCGTTCGAGTTTTTCTACCTTTCTTCACCTATACGGTGACTTGTCCTTTCCTTCTCTCATTTGGGAGTGAAGACACCATTTTTGACCCCGGCATCTCCATTTATCATTCTTTTGAGCCAGGTGTATCTCATCGGTGTGGAACTTTCATTAAAATTCAATGATTATCCAAACATCTTGAATGAAAGTCCGATGGAGATTATTTTTCCACTTGCTTCCCCAAGAACAATTAAATTCGGGGCGAGTCAAGCTATACGACTCGATAATAAACAAGCGCTTCGTGGGAGGCACCCCATTCTTATCCTTCTATCTTCTTTCTATTTTCTTTCTAATAAGTTTGACGTGAGGAGGTCTACCTCTTCCGTTTCTCGTGTTTTGTGGTTGTTGTTGTTGTTTATGTCCAGGATTTGCCCGAAGTTTGAAGACTCTCGTGCTCGTGGTTTTGTCTTTCTCCACTCGAGTCTCATCCTTCGTTGCTTTTATGGGAAATCCGATATCCTAATCTTATCGACTAACGTTTATCTTTTGGCATAATTAATAAACGGCCTTAGATTTATGTAGGAAACCCTTACCTTTAAGACATTGAGGACAATGTCTCGTTTTAGTCTAGGGGGTAATCTTTCGATTTGATTTTGCCTTGCATTTTTGCCTTATACCCTCGCAACCCCGTTTTTCCCCCAAAAATCCTAAAAAATGAGAAAATTTAAAATTTTTTTGCAAAAATATCATAAGTGTTTTGATACATTGTTGACTTTCCGATGGTTAGAGTAGGAATAAAATTTTGACTTGACCGGGCGTGTTGAACTCTAGCTTGTCCCCTTAACCTTTTTGACTAAGCATTCGCGGATCTTTTTATTAAAGATTTTAAATTTGCGAAGAACGAGAAATGATAGAGTTAATTATAAGTTGTGATGCTAAGCAAGGATTAGTTGGTTATCTTAAAAGTTCATCAGTGTAATTTGTAGTTTTTCCTCCCAGAAATTAAATTAGTGCTGTTTTCAAATTTTTAAACTTAGAAATCGTTTTATTTTAAACTTTTATTCAATTTTGATATAGAGTCTAATTTCAACTTTTTATTTAAATTTTGGAGAAAGCATACTTTCTTAAAAATGGAATAATATTGCAAAATAAAATAAGTTAAGAATATTGCAAGCATGAAGTGAAAAAAAATAATAATAATAAAAAAAATGAATGAATGAAAATGAGAAAAAAAAATACACACACACACACACACACACACACACACACACACACACACACACACATATATATATATATATATATATATATATATATATATATATATATGGGGAAAAGTGAATATGGGGCTGTCTCACATCTAATCTTACATGCGAAACCATAAAAAATAACTAAAAAATAAGTCATTTTGGTTATTATTTTTTCAAAATTTGAGTAGTGGAACTAATATATGCATAGTGAAACACATTTTAATGGTGAATTAAATCAAATCATTGTTGAATCTATAGCTAATTTGTTAGTTAATGAAATCACCTAATAATATGATGTAGAAAATGCATGTATCAATGTGAACCCAACTTAAGTGATGTTCTGATGATATCAAGAGAAAACACTAATATTGTGAAGGACATGATACAAATGAGGTAGATGTGATATTTTTCTTGTTAAAACGACGTAATTTTTAATGGTTTCTCATGTAAGCTTAGATGTGATACAACCCCATATTCACTAATCTCATATATGTGTGTGTTGCTTGAATAAAAATGTCAATATCACTAATAAATAAATGTAAGAAACTTGTTTTTTCTTAAATTTAAATCGGGAGTTGAACTAGTATTCGTCAATTTTTCCATACAGGTTAAACGGTAATTTGGTATGTAGGATCGAAACATGTTGATTATGTGGATGATTCGGGTGGTCTTGGTTCATGGAAGATTAGATCCATGGTTGAGTTTAGAGAGAAGTTAGAGAGAGAGGGAACCTTGAGAGAAAACCTGGAAAGTTAGATTAAGTGTGTGAAATAATACAAGAGTTCCAACCCTTCCCAAGTGTGGGAAGGGGCTTATATACTACTACATATTGTGCCCCTAGTGGGCTGTGGAGTGAGCTGACAGTGGGGAAAGCCCCGACCCACTCCACAAATATAAATACGACTAATCTAATAATACTAATACTAATATTGCTAAGCTAATATAAATAAGCCTACGAGCTATGTAGATGCTAAATAGATGCTCGGGGTGACCAAGCCTTCATCTGAATATTTATATTCCTAACAATCTCCCCCTAAGGGAGGTCACCGCGGAAATAATAATTTGAATTCTAGCATTCTTTCTTCTGAACTTGTCTTTATAGCTCGTAGTCTTTGATTCTTCAAAGTCTTGTATCTTTGTGCATTGTGTATCCAGCAGTAATCATTAGATGACTGATTGATTGTCTTGGATGATCTTTAAGTATTCTTCGACTTTATCATCCAACATTTGTTTCAATGTTATCTTTCAGGAGTATGTTTCCACGTGATGTGATAGTCTTCGAGCCGACTTGCTCACACTATTTGGTGTCATGATCTTTAGCATCAGAGTTTGCAGAAGCCATGTTGAAGGTCTTTTTGGTTGATCATGACTTTGTTGAGTTACAATGATGATGTAGTGTGAACATGTGGTAGAGGATTGGCATCTTTTCTGCAACCAGCTACAACAGCAACCAGCTACAGCATTCCACAGCTACAACCGCCAACAGCTGCAACATCAATCAGCTTTAACAGCCAGAAGTACCTGCATACGACAGTTAGCAATAAAATGTCCGGTACTTACAGGTTTGGACTTCGAGATTGTTAACAGCATAGTGTGAAAACTCTCTCTAATCCTTACCAAGACCATTCCTAATCGAAAACCCACAGAGGGCTTTTTAAGATCGAACCGTAGCACATCAACGATTAGGTGAGTCGCTGGAGATCACTCCACGACTGTAGACCGTTTGACACCGCCGCGACCACTAAGCGTAATCCATAAAGAATTACCGAAGTGACCTGCTTTCAGGGTTGCTTGATGTTGACCCTGGCAGGAATTTCCATTCAATCATTGAGAATTACATTTGTAAATTCCCTCATAAATGTTCTGGCAGATTGCTAAGATCTGTGTAGGACTCATAAGTTTACAACTGGTGTCCTTAATGTTGAACAACCAGTGTAGAAATAATTCGTGTCCCTATGAGATCTTATTATGCATCTCGTGGCTCTAGACTCAATAGTGCGTTTTGTTTTAGTGAGCGGAGGCTGGAGAGAACTGCCACCTTTTCAATATCATCTAACTCGGAGTGAGAGAGACGATAGAAATGAATTGATCTCCGTGACAATTGAAACAAGAATCCTTTGAGGGACCTTGAGTGGCTAGGGAGGGTTGTGCAGCGTATCACTGGGTCCATGATACTTTGTCTTCAATGCCAGCAATCAACTAAGTGATTCTGACAGCATATGTATTGACCCGGTTTCTGCCTAAGTTGTAAGGAGGGCTATTTCTTTTCACCCTTTCTCTTTACAATTCTTTTTCATTCTTCAACCCCTTCAGTGCTTACCGAGACTTCATAACTAACACCTTGTTGGGTTTGTTCCAGTGTTAGCTCCATCTCAGTCGGCACTCTTCCCTCATTCACTTTTCTCCTTTTTAATCATACCTAAGGACTTCTACACTAACTAGTGGATTGTCCCTGGGTAGATCCCTCCGGCTCTGGCGGGATCGTGGGAACTTGAGCCTAACCTAACCATCCTTATAACTCCATACATTAATTAAAATGGTCGGTCTTTGGTGTACTTCCACGATTTCCATAAACCAAATCTTTGAAAAATCTCTCAAAGTGTTCATGATTAAGAAACAAATTTTTGCAAACACTTGAGAGTTTTATATTTTTCAAATGCTCCCCCTCAACATGTGCTCGGTTGATTGTTTTATAAATTTGCACATGTTAGGCAGAGCTCGCACTTTTTGAATTGATCAACTTTCAGTGAACATGATCGATTCGAGACACGCTTACATCACTGGTTAGACCAGCTTGAAATTATTACCCGTCCTGGTCAAGTTCACAGAAAGTTTCTCAAAACGGTACACTCTACTCAGACACATCCTTTTCGAGACATGCTTACATCACTGGTTAGACCAGCTTGAAATTATTACCCGGCCAGGATATGTCCTTTCGATCAATGACAGTATAGGTTTCGTCAATTCATTGGTGAAGTCTGAGTCACGATCTCATGCTATGCCAAAATCCTTTTTCATCCATTCGCTCCCCCTCAATATGTGCATCGATATACGAAAGAGTTTAGCACATATGGGAGAGCCTACACTTAAATCCAAAACATCACATTTTCATCAGGTTTCATATTTAAATCACATTCTCTCCCCCGATCAAAAATTTCAAACCTTTTGAGATTTGTGATCCCAATTGATTTAAATAATTTAGAAAACATGGGAGAAAATGTGGTCAGGTTTAACATGTTCTGATGATGAAACATACTTTGCTCCCCCTTAAACTAAGAGGGAGATTCACTGCTCATTTTGCACAAGATAACTTTTATGACACAAATGATATTGACCTTTTTGCGCAGATGATGTAATCACCCACTTTTCTGAGTGAGTCAGTGGTCAACATCGATTATCCATCCACCACCAAATCTTCTCAAGTATTGTCGATCCCCACTTGGCGAGATCTGAGTAAGTACTTCTTTGTTGAAATGATGGTGGTGGAGGTGAAGGTGTTGTTGTTGTTGTTGCTGCCGATGTTGTTGTCGTGGTGAATTCCGAGCCAATCAATAGAGTTTGAACGTCTGATCAAATGGTTAGAATGGGAACTGGCACATTCATTTTGGCCATGGAATCTGCATAAGAATATCAACACAGATATACATACATACAGATACACTATTCCTTAATAGCTACCCTTCAGCAGCTTGCCACATTATAATACCAAGTTCATCTTATAATCAAACCCCAATCAGGAACTACGTCAAACCACTATCTAGCATGAAGAGCAATTAGCAATCATGAACATGGCAATTCACACAGATTTCAATATTTAATTCAGGATCTTAGGAACATGATTCTAACATAATAGCAATCTACCTAAGCGAATCCTGAGAACATATGCACAATATCAACAACAATTAAGCAGCAGAGACAAACAACATTTGAAACTCATTCACTTAGTTCATACAAATGTCATAGGGATATTCAATAACATCAAACACATCTGGTTTTCTTACTTCTTTTAGGTTTTGAGTCTTAAAGTGTTTAGGGGATTAAACGAGGATTCCAAAGTGACACAAATGAACCTACTAGATATGTAAAGCTAGGAAACTATAAGCAAGTTGCACATAATGTCCTAAACTTTCTAGCAACCAACACATTAGGCCAATTGATATAAAGTTTTAGCAAGATCCTCTTCACCTAATACCCCATTAACTACAAAACCATTTCTAACAAGTATGATTTAACCAATAAGTCCGTTTGATGATATAAAATTTGAATTCACTCTCCCCCTCAATCAATGACCATTTCTAACCATTTCTAGTCGTTGATTGAGTGACAAATTTATATGCATAATCCAAGTATAAACAAATTTCATACAACACATATTCACCAAGTGTCTCACAAATAATTTTCAGAAGAATCATAGAATGAAAACTATTTGTTATACTAAGAAGATTTCTCTTCTTTTACAAGAAATGATGCACTGAAACGTACATCAAATCAGGAAACATGGATATGAAGTAATCCATGCCCAGGTGAACATCACCCAGTTGGAGGAACAGCCGTCTTTATGGCGACGTGCTTTCCCCATTTTGAAGCGCGGGTTGCTATCTAAAGTAATAGCAAGCCATTTAGACATGTTTTAACAATCCATTTTAACTTCTGCTCGAGCTTCATTTAAAGACCCGTGCCATTATTGAATGACATTTCTAAGTCCGTAAATGTTATCGATAAACAGAAGACATGCCTAGGTGAAACTATTTTTGGTATTTTCTAATTTTTTAATTTTTATGGTTTTTCTGATTTTACGATTCTCTATTTACAAATTGCAGGATTTCTATATATCTATTTACAAAAAGGTATATGATATGAAAAAAAAATATAAGAAGCAAAATATATACAAGGATACGAACCAGAAATCATTACTCCTCAGCATTCTGAATCTCCACCGCATTCATCACTTGACTTGCTAAAGAGCAATGTGAGCACTTTCAATCAGGGAATGATTATGTCTTTTCACTCTCCCCTAATTAGTGCTCTCCCCCAATCTGACAACCTCTGACGATCACCCAAAATAGGAAGAAGAAGAAGACTTTGGATGAACACCCATAATAAGAAGAAGTCTTTTGGTAACCAAATGCATGCCGTCTTTAGTCTTTATAACACTCCCGCCCATGAGTAAAGCCGTCAAAAACCTTAGGTATCTTTTCGATAGTTTAAGTTGAGCCACAACTGAAATCTAGCTTAACCTCACAACTCATCAAACAATAACTGTCATGAGATTAGGTTAACATCAAGTTGGACTCAACCTTAAACTACGGAACAACTTGAACCTAACTTAACTCCACAACTCATCAAACAAGAACTGTCATGGGATTAAGTTAAATATCAAGTTGTAAGAAAAAAACTCAACATGTTTTGACTGTGGAGAAGACTGTAGACTCGACCTTCTTCAAGATTGCCCAATGTGGAGGAACAGAATACCAATCATCTTCATCTCACCAAATGCCTTCCAGTAACCTTACATATAACCCATCAGCCCACAGCATACACATGAGATGATAACACCCAACAGAGAATGAAGAGTAGACTGACGACTCGACCTTCTTCAGTCTTAAGTATAACACCAAAGTAACAAGTTGAACCACTGATCATCTATAGTATGTATCCATCCTTGGATATTAAGCCCCGATCACATGAACCTGTTGTGCATCTTTGATGTACACATTCTCTCTCCCCTGATGGTTACGATTAATCAGCCCATGACGTAAAAGCGAAACGATAATACCAAGGTAACAAGTTGAACCACTGATCATCTCTGCGATTATCAACACCGGAATAACTTCAACTCGGAAGCAGTATAAAGCCCGATCACGTGAACCTGTTGTGCGTCCTTGGTGTACACATTTCTCTCCCCCATGATGGTTACGATTAATCGGAATCATCATCATGATGTGTACATGTAGCCTAATGACGTATACATGAAGCATTGACTAGAAACCCTTTGATGCTGATTGAACCAGCTCGTGAGAATATGTAGATTAGCATTCCATGACCATGTTCTTCAACACCTTGATAGATGGAAGAAGTAGTGTTGGAGAACCATGGTTTGCACGACTCCTGAACTGACGTATTCAGGAGTCGTATGACCATTTCTCAATCATCAACCAACATGTAGATTAATATTCACCCTTCCTCCCCCCCCTTCAAAAATTGCATATGCCAGCCAACTGCAATTTTTGATGATTGAACTAGTGAATATGAATACCATCAACGGTAAGTAGCTCCACTTGACGGTTCTTAAAGACTGACATGTTGTTTATTCACCCTCCCCCCCCCCTCAAAAATTGCATATGCTTGTCAACTGCAATTTTTGGTTGAACAAGTGAATAAGAATATACTCCAATGTGCGCCGATCCACTTGAAGACTGAATAAGCATGGAAAGAGCATGAAACTTGTTGATGAGAATGGCCATAAACAAGAAGATTCCTCTTCTTTTGAAGATAAAGTGCACTCAAGCATACACTTTTCTTTTCTTTGAAGAACGAGGCCTGAACTGATGTGTACAGACGTCATAATGATGAAGAGCGAGGCCTGCACCGACTTGTACAGACGTCATACTGATGAAGAACGAGGCCTGCACTGATGTGTACAGACGTCATTACTCTCTCTTTACTTCTTCTCTCATCTAACTCATTACCAACCCCATTATCATTCTGTCGGCTTGATGTCGTGACCACTGATGGAGAAAACCCAATATGATGAACTTGATACTGAAGTAATATAACCCGAACTTGTGACTTAAACTTGTACTAATGCGTGACAAAGAGCGGTGTAGAGACTTCGTGCAACATCGAATCCCTAAGTACTCTATACTCTTCAACCAACCAACCATCAAGTATAAGACGTACATCACCTCTTGGATATCCACAACTTCGTGTGACACTGAGCACTACAACGTGACTCCTTAAAGTGATAGTTATTTTGTAATAGAGAGAAAGACAAAATAACTAGATATCCAAGTCCTCGTCATTGTAAATGTTGAAAGCTCGAACAAGGATCTCGAAGAATCTTCATCCAACCTCCCCGATATCTTCAGATACTAAGTACACGCACCCATGAAATTTCACTTCAGCCTCAAATAAATAATACTGAACTAACCCCGTAGTCACATCTTGTTGATTAAATGCCTCGATCCAGCCATTTGTGATGTTATAGCTGAACTTTGATAATGGTTTTAACCCGATCATGGTCAAGAGCGCATAGCCCATCATCACGGGATTTTACAAATCTATGATTTAAACCGAGAAAATAAGTTCTTTCGCGGGATTTTACAAAACCAAGAAGAAACCGTGAGACATTGACAGATTGAATGTGGCATGACTGATTTGGTTTTGGTGAACATCAGTTTGGGTTAAGAATATCCCGTGAGAATTACAGATCACATCACAACTTTTAACACCTTTGGACAACTAACCAACCTTGTACACAGATTAGTGACCACTTGATGAAGGAAACCCGATATACCAATACTGAAAACTGAAGTAGAAGTCCCCAAATTTGTTACTTAAGCTTGCACTAATGTTGGAAGAACGGTGTAGAGAATTAATGCTCCAAGCATATCTCTGAGTGCTCAATACCCAACCGAAGTATGAGACATTAACACCTCTTGCGATTATCGACATCGTATTGACGTGTGACACTGAGTACTCCAATAACTCTTAAGTGATAGTTACCCCGACTGCTGGTAACTAGATAACCCAAGTCTTCAACTTACATCTTAAGCACGAGCAAGTTACATTGAAGGTCATGCATCCAACCAACCCCGACTTCATGATAAACTAAGTAGACGCCTTCGTGAAATTTAACTTCAATCTCAAATAAGGAATACCAAATCAACTTCGTGATCATCTTGTGCGGTTGAATAGTCAAAGGAAGAAGAAACATGCGCTAATTCTTAGCAGTGCCCATGACTCATAGTCAGTCCTATCAAACAAAGCTGTCTGACCCACTACTTGGATGTTATCAGGTGCAGTGTATGGAATAGTTGTCGTACTGTGTACAGGATTTTACAGTTCTTGAAATTTATCTGAGAAATAAATTCAAGAACAAACTGCACAACAGTAAGTATCAAACTGCTGAAATCTTAGGCAAATTGCTAAGACCCAAACCACTGAAAGCTAAACCACTGAAACTGGAGCCGCTAATATTCAAACTGCTGGAGACTGAACCACTGAATCCGAAATCACTATGATCTGACCCGCTGAAACCGGAACTGCTAAGATTCAAACCGCTGGAGACTGAACCGATACGATCTAACCCGCTGTAACCGGAGCCGCTAAAATTCACATCGCTGGAGACGGAACTGCTAGGAAAACACGCCTAATTCTCCCCTCAAAAAGGGCATGAAATGACCTTTTTGCCAAAGTTAAGAGTCTGTGATGATCGTGAATTTGACAGGCACAAAACATGGAAAGAGACAAATGAAACTGCTGCAACGAAGATGGTGATTAAGACTCTCTTGTAGTAACCCCTTGCTTTCCTCCTCATCAATGGTTTGGCAGATTAACAATTCATTGAAGCTCGTAATATGCCAAAACCGCTTGATGAAATGCGTATAACTTTAAAGTGAGTAAAAGGTTAAAACATGTCTCTAAACAAATCACCTCTTGTCTTTAAGTCTGACTACGTCTTGAGAAGATCTTGTACTACACACCCATTAGAAGCTTGAGAAACAACAACCACTTGATGAAGCTTGATAAAGAACAAGTCCGCGACTTAAACTTGCACTAAATTGTGATTTAGAACCTATATTGAGCACAACAACGTAACTCCTTTAAATATAGGTAGTGATATATACCCAACCTTCCATCCTTTATTGTATATATACCACTTCTTGAACACCCAAGTCTAATCACCTTAAATACGCTCGAGCAAGGGTCATCAAACATCATGCATCCATCCACCCCGAGATGTTTGTGACACTAAGTACACCAACCCGTGAATTAACAAACCAATCAAGTTACCATAATTTCCCAATTCCTGCCGATCTTGAAGCACAAACTTATCCCGAGAAATTAGTCACACCCCGTAAGTTTTATTAAGTCTAAATCCAAGTCCAGCCTATTTGTCCAAAATTAATTTCACGGGATTTTACAGCTCTTGAGATTTAAACCGAGAAATTGAATCTTTCGCGGGATTTTCTAAAACCTACAAGAGAAACCGTAAAATCAACAAGAACAACTAAGAGTGAATTGCAATACTGATCTTTAAAATTTAAGTCAAAGAAGTCAACTTACAACTTGATTAGATCGCAACAAGTCAAGTCACAGGTTGTCAACTTGCAACAAGTCAGATTGCAATCAACCAAATCACAATTAGTCAAATCGCAAGTGTCAACTCGCAACGTCAAATCGCAACTGGTCAGATTGCTATTAGTCAAGTCGCATCAAGTCAAAACGCAACTTGACAAATCGCAATTTAAACAAATTGTTATTTGTCAGCTATAACTCAAATTGCAAAGATCAAATTGCAGGCTCGCTCAAGTCATAGGCACTAATAGAACAATGCTGACAAATCCACACCTCTGAAGCTTCGTTGATTATCATAAACCCAAATACGAGCGGTGACGTGTGTGACCTGTGAGATATTCGTGAAACCAAAGTACCACTCCTTGACAAAAATATATGAAATTTGTATCCAATACTTGTTAAGACACAATTTTCGGATCACAAATATTTATTTTTAAGTGTCAGCCCACATTCAATGTCAAACCCGATCCAAAGAAAGAAAACACCCAATCTTGTCAAAAGCGAATTCCCGTGAGATTTTCAATACCAAAATACCACTTGTTATAAAAAAAACTTGTATCCAATATTTAGAACAAATATTTGGATAACAGTTTTTGAAGTCAATTGTGCGTTTGCATTACAAGCTCAGTTCAACCCAATTCACGTCTCATCATTCTAGTTCATAAGCCCGCTCCAAACTTGGTCCATTGGCCCAACAACACAAAACCCGATCCAGTCCTTTACCTAATTATTCGGGTATTTAAGTCCCTCTTAACACAAATCCTAACCCTAACCATTTACTAATCCGCCCCCATCACTAATTCATTTCTCCTCCATACTCACAAACCCTAATCTCCATGTAATCTGCCACTATCAAAAAAAATCCGCCCCCATTTCATAACATATCCTAGGAATATTCATCATCTCATATCATTTGATTAACGAACACCAATGATCTCCCTCAAGATCTTTCAAAGATTTAAGGTAAGTAGTAATTTCTGTGTATTCGTTTCTCAACGAGTTAAAGGAAGAACATAACACACTTGTTATGATTCTTTCCTTTTGATTCGGATATTTACTGAGGCTAAGCTTCAAAATAACTCGATCTATGACGAAAGGCGTGCTTAATCTTAAATAAAGGATTTTGGTTAAAGTCCTAAGCACGAATCTGAGATCTAATTTAACGATTTGTTTTTCTTTTTGATCGAGTCTAAACGAATCGGAGAAAGGATATAACATAAGTGTTATGTTTCTTATCTCTATTGATTCGGATAGTCACAGAAGTAATTCATCAAGAATCTTGATCGATGATGGTTTAGTTTTCGTGGTATAGACTTTAAAAGTCTCGATATGGCTTTGTGTAACACGAAATTAAAACCGAGATCTATGATGGATTTTCTCTTATTGGATCTATGATGATATCATTTTCGTGTGTATGTTCATAGTAGGACTTTTGGAAAACACGAAAATAAATCTGAGATCTTGATTAATATTCATTTAAGTTATTGTTTACTGATTAGATAAGTTGGAGGTGGGTTTAGGATAATCTGGGTCTCGAATTAGTTGTTGTTGTAGTTTGTGTTTGTTGTTGTTTAGAAAAGATACTTTAGTAAACTGTTGTTGACTGGGTTTAGGATTGTTGTCGTTATGATTGTTGTTGTCGTTTTGACCGAGTGACAGACAAACCGCATGGTCTGCAAAAATTTTAGCAGCATAACCTTTGTTTAGGTTAGACAAACCGCATCTATGAGCGGATAGACAAACCGCATCCATGAGCGGATAGACAAACCGCATCTATGAAAAGATAGACAAACCGTATCGTAGACAAACCGCATCGGAGACAAATTGCAACTTTGACCATCAAAGCTGTCACTTTCGTACTTTCCCTAAAAACCGGATCTGAGTTTTTCTCTTTCATAACAAACCGCACGGAAGAACAACAAAAACAAAAATTCAACCAGAAATCTTCAATCATTAAAGTGAAACACCACAGAATGACTTAATTGAGCCAAAGCACATAAAAGAAACAAGTACACCCACGTTAGAATAAAATAGTTTTACAGCAGCTTCAGAAAACTAGCCTCAAACAGCCACGCTAGAGTCAAACAATTTCCAAGCAGCTTAAAAAACTATATCATCAAAACAGCATAAAAAAAACTTCAAACAATATGAATCGAATCACAAAAATCAACACAGTTAACAACCTTGGCTCTGGTACCAATTGTAGGATCGAAACATGTTGATTATGTGGATGATTCGGGTGGTCTTGGTTCATGGAAGATTAGATCCATGGTTGAGTTTAGAGAGAAGTTAGAGAGAGAGGGAACCTTGAGAGAAAACTGGAAAGTTAGATTAAGTGTGTGAAATAATACAAGAGTTCCAACCCTTCCCAAGTGTGGGAAGGGGCTTATATACTACTACATATTGTGCCCCTAGTGGGCTATGGAGTGAGCTGACAGTGGGGAAAGCCCCGACCCACTCCACAAATATAAATACGACTAATCTAATAATACTAATACTAATATTGCTAAGCTAATATAAATAAGCCTACGAGCTATGTAGATGCTAAATAGATGCTCGGGGTGACCGAGCCTTCATCTGAATATTTATATTCCTAACATGGTAGATTGTTGATTTCAAAGGTCCCGAAAGCTCCGGTACTATTCTCTGTGAGGTGTAAAAAGCCTGGTCACCTAAAACCAACTGGTTTGGGATGTGCCGAGAAGAAAGCCGTTACATGGAGTGATCTCTCATTTGAATCTCTAATCTCTAAATGATCGTTTGTTGCTATTTATTTAAGTATTTAATATTGACTTAGCGGGAATATTAGAAAATTTTGAAATCAAAATCCCGCTGATTCCGGTACTATTCTCTGTGGGGTGTCAAAAGCCTGGTCACCTAAAACCAACTGGTTTGGGATGTACCGAGAAGAAAGCCGTTACATGGGAAAAGCCCTTTTGATCCTTAGATTTCAAGATTCCTGGTGAATTAATATTTGACTTAAACAAGTAACAACCATAATAATGTCGATTTCTGTAATCAAACTTTTGAAAATGAGCACACTTACCGAACGTATAGAATAATTGGGGAGTGAAAAGTTTACAAGTTACATTCATGAGTATCATTAGCATCTTAACTTGTGTTTAACAATGATTTCGTTTTTAAGCTTGGTTTGGGGACTTGTGAAAAATCAGGGACGATGAATTTTATCCGTATGGTCACTTCTTTATGAGTTGTGTTTCCTACTCCGTGATCCTAAAAGTTATCGTGAAATAATGAAAGTCAACATCCCGTCACAAGAAAAAGAGAAAAGTACAAAAATAGTATAAGTGTAATAAAATGGTAAAACGGGGCATTTTTAGAAGTTTTGATTTCTTAAATCTCCTTTGAATATTTTGCTACTTTTCAAAATTAGTAAAAAGAGGTTGGAAATTTTTGTTTTCAAAAACGTGAGTTGATAACATTGCGTGAGGACACGGCAATACCTTAGTCTGGGGGATTTTGGTATATGTTAAATTACACATACCTTTTACCTGATAAAACGGACCAAATAGACAAAAAACTAACCAAATATGCCAAATATATTGTGTTTTTGTTTTTATGCATGTGCAAGTACGGATATTATGAAAAACGACAAAAATCACGAGAAAACGAAAAAAAGGGGCACGAGATTTGAAAAGAGTTCAAAAAGCCGAGACCGGGGAAGCAATTTTCAAAAGAGTACCATATTTTAGTTCAAAAAGACAAATTCTACCTTGGAAAATCATTATGTGTCAAGATTGACCCTTGGAATAACTTTCCAGAATTGGTAGAAATAGTTATTTAGTTAGTGAGAATTAGTCGAATTAGAAGTTAGAATGTTTAATCAGTATCAATTTTAGTTTTCAGTGTTAATTTAAGCTTAATTAGCTTTATTTTCTCAAGCATTGTACTCCAATTCAAAATTTAATACAAGTTCAAGATTTTCTGTTAATTCGAATTTAGCTCATTAGTTGTTAAATATAAATAATAAGCTTCAGTACCATTCCTATAAGCTTATTATAGCTTTTTGCAAGCTTATATTAGATTCAAACTGTTTTAATTTCAAAAAGTCAAAAATAGTCAAAATTAGTCAACTATGGTCAAAATAAGCAATGTGGATGATAAGCTAGCAAGGGAAGAGCTTATTGCTGTCACTAGCTTGTCATTTGACAAGCTAGAGCTTGTAGAGTAGCTCCTCGAGCCATTAAAGCCCTGTTTGAGCAAGGGCATTTGTGAGTGAATTTTAATTTTTCCCTTTTTTACTGTTCAAGTGCTTATTTCTGTGCTTATTTGACTATTTTATGCTTATTTGGTCTTATGGATACTATTTCAAGTTAATGTGATAGGTTTTGCTTAATTGTTCTAGTTTTAACTTAAAAAGCTTTAAAAAGGGCCAAAAAATTAGCACAACTGCTTATAGCTTATTAGAGTGCTTAATTTCTGTTAAAATGTACTTATTTTACTTCAATATAGCTAGTTAATCCTTGGTCATCTCATTTCCTAGCTTAAATTGCCCTATCCTAGTTCTAAACTCAATACAGTCTACTTTAGGGGTGTTTGGGTTAAGGTCAAAATGGGTAAAAACAGGTGTCACTGTTCATGTGCAAGATGTGGAAGTTTAATCTTACTTAAAATCACTGATATAAGCTGTTTTTTTTGGTGTTTTGAGCTGATTTAGAGCTTTTGATAGAATTTAGTTGGATTTTATAGTTTAAGGTTGAAATCTGCTCACTAGTAGTTATTATAGAGATAAGCTGATTTGGTCATTGCTTTTGGTATTTCTATGTTCAAACTAGTGCATTAAGTTGAAATTAAAGAGTTGGTAATCTCTCATTAGGCTTTGGAGAAGTGTGGTTCATTTTTACCCAAAATCTGTCACAGAACCACATTAGTCTGCATTCAATTTGCCAAATGAGCTGAAGTTTTTGATTTTTCATTTGTTCATTATAAGCTGAATTAAGCTCAAATTTGGTACTAATGATCTTTGGTTGCTCACACACTTGTTCCACATTTTTGAGATTTTTTATATTAGATTTTAAATAGCTTTTCAGTAGCTTAAAAATCACCTCAGTTGGCTGCAATTTTTTTATACTTTTGCCTCAAAATAGCCTGTGTTTATGATTTATCATCTGTTCATTATAAGCCCATTTGTTCTGAGATTTGGTACATCTACTGTTTGATTTCTTATCTACATGTTCCCCATTTTTATGATTTTTTATATTAGTTTGTAGATAGCTTTTCAGTAGCTTAAAGTTACCTCAGTTGGACATTTTTTGCCCTGCACTTATCAGACCTTATAGCTTAATTGACCCTCAGTGCTTATTTGCTTCTGTTGTCAGCTTATTCTTGTTTTCAGGTTTAAATTAGATCTTTGTTAGTCTAAATTAGCTTTTTCTAGTTCTTTTTTAGCTTAGAAATAGCTTATTAGCTTATTTGCTCTTAACCTTAGTTTGTTTTGAAATTTAGCCCACTGTTCAGATTTCTAGAGCTTATTCTGAGCTTATTTTTAGTTTTTTTTTTTAAATATCTTTCCTCAACTTAATTAGAATTAAAAACACAAAAATCCAAATTCCATCTTTCAAGCACTTTAATTTCAAACCTTACACGAAATCTTCGATTCACACCTCGTCGGGAAACGACCCAGGTAACACTTGCCCGGTATCTCATATCGTATTCACGGGTTTTGCACGTTAACCATTGTCCTAAAGGGTTGGCTTGTCAGTTCCCACGTCTTACGCATATCTAATATATTTTTATATACTATCCGCAACGGATCAGTCACGCTTATCAACATTATTGGTCACTCTTTGTTTAATTCGATGTGTGACTAAATATTACAAAATGCCACACAAACTAAAAATTCATGTGACCATTGGATGAACAATAGTCACGCAAAATACACATTTTCTTCACTTTAAACAGCATATGGTCACACTTATTAACACGTTTGACCACTTTTTTTTAAAATTGTAAGTGACTAAATACCCAAAACAAACATGCTTTGTGTGACTAAATATTACAAAAGGCCACACAAACATAAAATTCAAGTGGCCATTAGATGATCAATAGTCACACAAAATACACATTTCTTCACTTTAAACAGCATATGGTCACACTTATTAACACTTTTGGCCACTTTTTGCTTAATTGTATGTGACTAAATACCCAAAACAAACATGCTTTGTGTGACTGAATATTACAAAAGGTCACACAAACATAAAATTCAAGTGGCCATTGGATGATCACTAGTCACACAAAATACACATTTCTTTACTTTAAACAGCATATGGTCACACTTATTAACACATTTGGCCACTGTTGTTTAAATTGTATGTGACTAAATACCCAAAACAAACATGCTTTGTGTGACTAAATATTACAAAAGGCCACACAAACATAAAATTCAAGTGGCCATTAGATGATCAATAGTCACACAAAATACACATTTCTTCACTTTAAACAGCATATGGTCACACTTATTAACACTTTTGGCCACTGTTTTTTAAATTGTATGTGACTAACTCCAAAAAAACAACACACGTTGTGTGACTAAATTATCACAAACGTCACATTTATTATATATTCATGTGGCCATAGGACGGAAAATAGTCACACAAAATACACATTTACTTGAATAAATCATCTCAAATGTCACATATATTATATATTTATGTGGCCAAAGGACGAACAATAGTTACTCTCAAAAAACATTTGTGTGATTATAAAGTGTTTACGGTCACACAAAAATGATTAATCCAACAAAACTTGTGCCTAATTTGTCACACATATTCGGGTTTTGGTCACTCTTTTTCAATGAAAACGGCCACAAACTAAACAATGTGACCATATGCCACCTACGGTGGCGCGACCTTTGGTGACACACACAAAAAAAACGTGTGTGACTATATGTATATCGTCACACATTTTTGGTGTGACGATATCCAATATCTGTGCCAGTGTACATAGCTGCAAGCAGGGGGAAGGCAAACTTGTTAGTGATCATGTGTTGAAAATGAAGAGTTACATGGACCAACTACATCAGATCAATTATGTCTACCCAGAGAATGTATGTGTGAACCTAATCAACCGATCCTTGAACAAGGATTTTAAAGATTTTTTTCAAAACTATAACATGCATTGCGCGGGGAAGACAGTCACGGAATTGCTTGCAATGCTTGTGGACTATGAGAAGAGTTTACCAAACAAGGCACCTACTCCTCAGGTATTAGCTATACAAGGAGGTAGGATCCAAAAACTAAAACCGTAGGCGAATAAGAAAGGTAAGGGTAAGGTTGACAAGGGTAAACAAGTTATGGCCTATCAACCTATGCCCGAGAAGAACAACCCTAAGAAGAACAAGGTGAATCCTAACAAGAAGGATCAGGCTAGTCACCACTGCCATGAGATAGGACATTGGAAGCGGAACTGTCCACTCTATCTTGAGGAGTTGCTTATGAACAAGTTGAAGGCTGAGGCTGGTAAACCCAGCACTTCAGGTGACTTTCATGATTGAAATATTTTCATTAACTCATAAAATAAATTCCTGAGTATACGATACTAGATGTGGTACTCATATTTGCAATACACTCTAGGGATTTAGAGTTGAAAGGAAACTGGCCTATGGAGAACAATATATGCACGTGGGTAACGGAGCACATGCAGCTGTTGAAGCTATAGGCGTATTTAAATTAGTTTTGCCTTCGGCCTTCGGGCTTAGTACTGTTTTTAAATAATTGTCATTATGCACCTACTATTGTTAGAGGTGTGGTTTCCTTTTCATGTTTATTGGATATTGGTTTTAAACATACTGTTACAAGCAATGGAATTTCAGTTTATTTAAATAATGTTTTTTATTTTAATAATGTTGCTGTGAATGGTGTATTTGAAATTGATATGAATGAACCCAAGAATTATAATTCAATGTATAGCATCAATAATAATAAGAGAATCAAGAATGTTTTGGATTCAATAATAAGAGAATCAGAGTTTGATGCTTCACAAGGCTGCAATGTAAAAGCCTATCACGTTGCAGCTTTTCCATACGAGTCTTGCCTATATGAGCAAGTCGACAATGCCAAAGATAAGATGAATCCAAAACATTCTTTATTCTCTTATTATTGATGCTATACATTGAATTATAATTATTGGAATCATTCATATCATTTTCAAATACACCATTCACAACAACAACATTAAAATAAAAATTATTATTTAAATAAACTGAAATTCCATTGCTTGTAACAGTATGTTTAAAACCAATATACAATAAACACGAAAAGGAAACAACACCTCTAACAATAGTAGGTGCATAATGACAATTATTTAAAAACAGTACTAAGCCCGAAGACAAAACTAATTTAAATACGCCTATAGCTTCAACAGTTGCATGTGCTCCGTTACCCACGTGCAGATATTGTTCTCCATAGGCCAGTCTCCTTTCAACTCTAAACCCCTGCAGTGTATTGCAAATATGAATACCACATCCAGTATCGTATACCCAGGAATTTATTTTATGAGTTAATGAAAATAATTCAATCATGAAAAAGTCACCTGAAGTGCTGGGTTTACCAGCCTCAGCCTTCAACTTCTTCACACGCAACTCCTCAAGATAGAGTGGACAGTTCCGCTTCCAATGTCCTATCTCATGGCAGTGGTGACAAGCCTGATCCTTTTTGTTAGGATTCACCTTGTTCTGTTTACTCTTGTCAACCTTACCCTTACCCTTCTTATTCGCCTGTGGTTTTGGCTTTTGGATCCTACCTCCTTGTATAGCTAATACCTGAGGAGTAGGTGCCTTGTTTGGTAAACCCTTCTCATAGTCTACAAGCATTGCAATCAATTCCGTGACTGTCTTCCCCGCGCAATGCATGTTATAGTTTTGAATAAAACCTTTAAAATCCTTGTTCAAGGATCGGTTGATTAGGTTCACACATACATTCTCTGGGTAGACGTAGTTGATCTGATTTAGTTTGTCCATGTAACTCTTCATTTCCAACACATGATCACTAACAGGTTTACCTTCCCCCTGCTTGCAGCTATGTAATGCATCGATCAAATCATACAATTCAACTGCAGGTGGCTTCTCATAAGTCTTTTGGAGTTCTTGAAGCATATCATAAGGAAAATAGTTCTCAAACTGCTTTTGCAATTTGGGAGCCATACTTCCAAGCATCAAGCACGCAACTTCATTGTGCTTTTTGTACTCCAATTTCCAGGCTTCTCTGACATCCTCAGATTCAGTAGCATCTAGTTCAAGAGGGCAAGGCTTATTCAAGTATTCCAGTTTATCGGACACTCTCAAGACAATCCTGAGTGACCTATACTAGTCATTGAAATTCGGGCCAGTCAATTTTTCCCTTTCAAAGTGGTTTTTGGAAGCAGAACTTAGTACATCATTATCGGGTTGAGCCATTTCTACAGAAAAAGTTCAAATATTAGTATTCTGATAATACAACTTTTCAAGAAAATAAAATACCCTGGAAATATTCATATAACCATTTAATCTTCTTGAAAACTAGGATCCAAATTTTCATAGTATCACTACATCAGTCGATCTGCTAGTAGTGAAAGTACAAAATATGGTAATCTGTCGAACAACAATCGGCAAACAATTTCCGACTCCTAGATCATTATGGGATTTACTTTTTCCAAATACAATTTGCAAAGTAAGCATGTTTCATCCCATCTCATGCCTTAAGTTTCTAGGTCTCACTAATAACTTAATTAAGCCGACTAATTTAGAAACTGCAAATTCTCCATTACTCGTGTCACGCATAATGGAAATTTACCTTGTTATTAAAATCTAGGTAAGGTCTCACTTAGGCTAAATAATAACTTCAAGTGTCTCTTATAATTAGATGGCATGAACTTAAATTTTAGGGTACTAATTTTGATGTGTCAATCAAAATATGTACTATTAATTTTGATGTGTCAATCAAAATATGTACGAAGAAGCATGCATACATCTTCGTATCATAAGTTTTCAAAACGTTTTTATTTACCAATTTAGGCTAAGATTTAAATCAACAAAGTTTTAATTGAGGTATTTGGTTCACCAATTAAAGAATTACCTACAATTATCGCTCACTATATCCTACTGCTGCATGAGTCAAAAGACCCAAGTTATTCGGATAATTACCACAAAGTGGCACATGGAATTGAGGTCAATTCACCCTTAAGATAATTTTGTACATTAATAGATTACTTGGTAGCTCCAATTTGATGCACAAAGGAGCGGAGAGACAAACGTCAGCACTAAATGCCAATTAAAAACGCGTCTATTTCGGTTTGACAATTTAATGTCAATCCTCCTTATACCCCTCTTATAGTTTGTCAAAACTGGGTGAGCCGTTCACATTATTGGTACAAAACTCATCACTCAATTAAAAGTTTATGACTTTAGGTCTTAAAAACATGTAATGAATTATAATCTTGCTAGTCTCGCCTTGGAGCAAATTACCGTGCGAAGCGAACCACTATTGGCACATAAGACTTTACAAGATCTATAATTTATTACAACAAGTTTCATAGTTATTTAGTCCATTTATTTTCTATTCCAAAAATTACCATTTTTTACTTACAGCGTGTCATACAATTTAAACAAAAAACAAGTAATTAATAAAAATAAACAACTAAATAAGCACACATAATCTTAACAATTAATTTATGTATCATGAAGCCACATGCAAACTTGTTGATAAAACCTATTAATAATCTTTCTATGTTTCATTATGCATATATTTAACTAAGACTATCATCTACAATGGTAGGTGAGTCACATGCATCGACATATCGATTGTGTTAGTCTTAGCAAATATATACCAAATAGCACATAATAGATTCATTAATATAATTAATTGAGGTCTTCCCCAATTTTAGATCTATCATAATTACATGTGTAAATTAACTTAACAATTAATCAAATCTAATCCATGATAAACATGCATGTTTCATCATGGATTAATACAAGTCACAAGATACGAACTATAATCACATAAACATGTTACAATTTTAGGGTTTCAAAACTACAAAACTAATTTTTAATTATAAGGGCATCGCCCCCCCCCCCCCCACCGGTAAAAAATTAGGGTTTTGATTTTTTAAACCCTAAAAATTGATTTAACATCAAAACCTAATCCAAGATTCATTTTTTATGTGTTTCGGTAATTTATTACATGTTAAAACGGCTCGTGATGCCACTGTTAGAATTTAATAATCATGACTAGTTCATATATTAATCTAGTAATCATCATACACATATGCGGAAGCGTAGGATCTAATTTTAACACATAAGAATTAACCGAAAAATAAAGTGAACGTACTTTTTAATTCTAGCACAACAAGAATCAAACTTCAAATCTTTATCAAGAATGGATTAACGAGATACCCCTTACCGTTTTGTATCTCAATTCAAGATTATTAACTATAATGAGTTAATACCACAATCTTGTACACACGTACTATAACCGAATTAAAGAGATTGCTAGATCTTGAAAACACAAAGATTGTTTTACTTAAAAAAACAATCGATCGACCCTTGTTAGGGTTTATGTTCGATCGACCAAAACAAAAGAGAAGAAGAAAAGGTTTTAGGGTTATAGCTAGTGCACAAGATGTAAAGAATGAATAACCCCTAGTCTTGTATTTATAGGATGAGAATCTTGGAGAACAAGTTGGCTATGGATTAGGTTTCCCTAGCCCATAGACGATCGGCCATGGCAATCCCTAAGGATTCCGGAAGCTTCTTGTTCCTCTAATTTCATCTATAGTCCTTCTCTTATTCTCTAACGGTCGTTAGTCAATTCTCGTTAACTACTTAACATCCGTTAGTCATTATTTTTGTGTTTTAATAATTAAATACATAATGGTTTATATATTAATTATTATCCATTAATTCTTCATACGTAATGTGTGCAATCTCGTGGTCCCGAGTTCGATTCTAGACATACACACATTAATATTTGTCCATTAAAACTAACAATAGCATAATAATCTTGTCTACCTAATATTAATCATTACATACATATGTAACAAATCAATTAAAAGGATAGATGAACCATTTGTTATAAATATGTACTATAAAGTCAAAACAAATATACATGTACATGCCCTTGCACACCCGACTGAAAGCACATATACAATAGTTGGATAATTACGTAGTGTGGTGCAATCTATGACGCTTTACAATTGTAAACTTTTCTTTAGATAGATCTGTTTCATTGCAAATTATCATGTATCTCTTTCTGAAGATACTACTGACTAAAAGTAATTAACAAAACAATCAAAAAAATTTCAGTATCGCGATAAAATAATACAAAAATCCAATTTATACCAAAGTAGCCAACAGTTCCCTACAACACTATTTGCGAACTATATTCAAATCCCGCAAAATCATTAAAAATATACAATAACACAAAAATTTAATAACACTAAAACATGTTAGGATCGATTTGGACTGGTATTAGTACCACTACTACAATAACTCCTTTCAAGACCTGTTGTAGAATCCATGGAGACCCATTTTTTATAGGGTCTCTAAGGGGGGGGGGGGGGCTCTCCATGTGAAAACCATATCGAGACCGGTTTAAAAACCGGTCTTGATTATCACAATCGAGACCGCTTTCTTGCTATATACCCGGTCTTAATATCAATATCGAGACCTGTTTTTGAATGTTTGACAGGTCTTGCTTTATATGTATAGACTTGTTTCTAGCAATAATACCTGTCTCTATTGACTTTTTCTAAAAAATAAATTTTCTTAATTATATTAGTTTCCAGCACAAATTCCAGATTGCTATTCCCGGTTTCCAGATTCCCTTTTCATATTCCAGTTTCAAGCAATGCACAAACAACTTTTGATCCATGAATTACCAAATACATCCTACATTTCACAAATTTAACTACTAAACCATAAACGTCAATACATATTCCAGAATTTCACTTAGATAACGAGTTCTAGCACTAAACGTATGTACGTTCCAAAATGCCTTGTACAAAAAAGCAGTTCGCACATTTTATCTTAACTTAAATACTAAATGCCTAAAACAAAAGACAATGGCATAACCAACAACTACCTATCAATAATGCTAATCAAATTGGACATAACTGATGCCACTTCTCGACAGTGTCTTCAATCTGATTCATGGAGAATGGACGATTGTCATGCCAAGGGATCTACACGTAAAAAAGGTATACAAGATATGTCAAGAGCTGTAACAGAAAACAAAACTAAGTATACTTGATTCATCCGTTTTCATTTACATATTCTAAAATCAATATTTAGGATAGTACTTACACTGTTAGGAAAATGATCCTGATGAACAGTTACAAATTCATGCATCCATTTGAGTACATAGTACCCACATTCCCATTTTTCAGCTTGTTGATTGCACTACATTTCAATAACCCAGTATGTGTACATGTTAAAAGTTGTATAACACAATTTGTTTGTATATATGTATCTAATCATAGTGAGATACTTTACCTCGACAACTTTGAAATTTGCAATGAATTTATTCAAACAGCTTGTAAGCCAATAGCTTCGCTCAGTCCTTTTCTTGTTCTTTTGCTGATACGAATCCAAGATGTAGCACATGCGTTGTTTAGGGCATATAACAAACAACACCCAATGGTTCCCCCTGAAAAGTTAAAACAAAATTATTGAACATATATGTACATGAGCAATTAAACAGTTTAGAGATAATAGCTTACATACTTCTCTATAAATGGTGCAAGGAAAATGTCGTAGGTAGCATTGAATGCTCTCGTCAAGTAATCTTTTACACCCGAAGTATTATTAAGGCACTCACTTCCTTGAATCAAATATGGGTTTAATAGTCCACAACGGCTAGAACTTGACTGCATCAACTTGTATAGCCCCCTAAAAACAAAACAATAGTATATAAAATAAACCTAACTTACAGAACCAATAACTAGTCTAAATAAACAATCGCAAGCATCCCTTAGTCTATAAACAATCCCATTCAGTCCTAACTCTATAAACAATCCCATACAACCATGAATATATAAAGAAACCCAACGAGCCCTAAGTATATAAAAAATCCCAAACAGCTTTAAGTATATAAACAATCCCAAACAGTCTCGAACTAATCGCAAACAGCCGAAGCAAATAAGCATCCAACAAGCAATCTAAATAAACAATCTAAAATAGCATCTAGTCTATAAACAATCCCAAACAGCCCCTACTCTACATGTAATCCCAAAGAGCTCATATCTATATCGCAATAAGCAATTTTAATAAACAATGCCAAACAACCTCTATAAAAGCAATTCCAAACAGGAAGAACCAAAGAAGTTTCAATAAGCAATTTTAAATACTTTAAAAGTAGTTTCAGAAGTACTCGTACCAGTTAAAGTAAGTTATAATGCTTGCATCGAGCCATCCATTCGTCCACATCTTCAAAATGTCATCAGCATCAACAGTAATAGTAAAGGATTCCTCTTGCCCAACAAACATACCAGCGGGAACATCAACAACATAGCTTGAAGTACAATCATCACGGCTCATCCAACGGAGATAGGCAACATTCAATAATGGTCCTCTCACGCCAATGGTATCTCCTACATCAATCAATCTAATTTCCAGCTCGTCTTTAGCTTCTTGAGAAGCAACTTTTTGAGCAGCTGTTTTATCAACTTTTTGAGCAGCCGAAAGTGGTTGTTTTTGTTTTGGTGTTTGCTTTATATTGACTTGAGCAACGGATTTTTGAACGGCTTTTTGGGCATTTGGCAAAGCCTCTTTTTGTTGGGGTATCGGCATAGATGTGTTCTCAGCCACCTACAAATACACCATTATAATTTTTTGAATATTGTATAATCGTACTAAATTTTCAATCATCATAAACTAAAATAATTGAGTGTTTACTAGATCAATTTGAAGAGCAGGCACACTTGCTTTTGGTATTATTGTTTTCATTTTTTGATCTCTATTTTTCGACGTTGGTGTTATCTCCTATTATCAATTTCCATTTAACGCTCGTGAGAAAAGTTACTAAGTACAATACTACAAAAAGATGAGCTAGTTTTATTAATATACCTTCATGCGACAAATTCTACATTGAGGCCATTGAAAAAAGCTCCCAATCGCTTGACCTAATAAAGTAACACTTTTATCTCCACCGATCACCGGAAGCTTTACAGATTTATGATCCGGCAAAACCTTGTCTACCGTCACCTTCATGTATGTAGGAATTATGGGAACTCCATGGATGATACCATCTCCGGTCGGATATACAACCCCCCATGCTATCGGAGTCTTATCATTATTGTATGGTAAAAACAGATAGCACTTTACAGACTCCTAATAAACATGAAACAATAAGGACTTTTTAGTGTGGGATTCAAATAACAAGAAGACAACAACAGTCTGTGACATACCAGAAGTTAAAAAGAATAGTTAAAATTAAAAAAATTTCATGAATTACTATCTTTATGAAAAAAATTATATACTAAAAATCACATTACCGTTATCTCATTCAGCCGGTTGCTAAAGCCTGTCGATGACTCGTGACTAGCTGTTGTTGTGGACCCACAACTGCTTTGCCTGGACTCAAGCTGGGACTTGAGCTCAACAATTTGCTTCTCATTCTCAGCAATCTTCTTGTCATATTTGGCTTCAATTTCAATTTCAAACTTCTTTACTATTTCAATTACTTCTTCCTTTTGCTCCTGTAATGATTCATCTATTTCACGTTTATTTCTCCTACAATATGAGATACCAAGTGAACCATGACATCAAAGAATGAAGGTGGAAAATGCATTTCGAGTTGACAAAGTGTTAATATAACATCATGTTGCCATTTATCTAACACCTCAGGATCGATCACCTTCGAGTGAATCATGTTAAAAAACAAACAAAGCTTTGTAATGGTATGTCGGATGTGATTTGGCAGTATTCCACGAATTGCAATAGGAATCATTTGTGTCATCAACACATGACAATCATGTGATTTCATACCAGATAACTTCAAGTCTTTCATCGAAACCAACTTCTTTATGTTAGCAGAATAGCCAGATGGAACCTTAATACCATGCAAGCACTTACAGAACTTAGTTTTCTCGATCTTAGACATGGTATAACACGCCGGTGGAAGATACGTACCATGCTTTCCAGGAATCACTTGAGCAGCAAGCTCTGGTCGAATTCCCATATCTTCCATGTCATTTCGAACATTAACACCATCTTTTGTTTTCCCCGGAATGTTTAACAAGAGGCCTACTAAACTTTCACAAACATTTTTCTCGATATGCATAACATCAAGACAATGTCGAACTTGCAAATGCTCCCAGTACTCTAACTCCCAAAAAATAGATTTCTTTTTCCAAATACCTTTAGTAGGACCAGTGTTGTCTTTTCCTTTTCCTAAAACAATGTTCAAGTCTCTAACTCGAGAAAATGTAGCTTCTCCATCCAACGGTGGTCGCAACACTCTAGACTCCATTTTACCATCAAACAACTCTTTCTTTCTATGATACGGGTGAAACCTTGAAAGCGATCTTCGGTGTCCCATATATATCGTTTTCTTACAATGTCGTAACCAAACAGAGTGGGTACAATCTTCACAAACAGGACATGCCATTTTCCCTTTTGTACTATATCCTGATAAATTGCCGTATGCTGGAAAATCACTAATGGTGCAAAAAATCATGGCTCGTAGTTGGAAATACTCTTTCGAATATGCATCATACACTTTTACTCCATCATCCCAAAGCGTTATCAAGTCATCTATTAAAGGTTTCAAATACACGTCAATGTCGTTCCCGGGTTGTTTTGGGCCTTGAATTAACAATGACATCATGATTTATTTTCGTTTCATACATAACCAAGGTGGAAGATTGTAATTGCATAAAAGAACTGGCCAAGTGCTGTGACTACTACTCATGTTTCCGAATGGATTTATTCCGTCTGAACTAAGCCCTAACCGTACATTTCTAATATCCCCTCCAAAATTTTCAAATGTGTTATCGATATTTCTCCATTGAAGAGAATCAGCTACATGTCTCATTTTTCCATCTTTTTTACGCTCCTCGGCATGCCAATGTAACAATTTCGCCTCCTTCGCATCTGCATATAATCGCTCGAGTCTTGGTATAATGGGAAAATACCACAACAATTTAGCAGGAGGGCCATTCTTTGTCACATCACCGTTAGGTCCTTTTTGTTTTATTTGCACATACCTTGACGTTTTACATACCTTACACACATGTAGATCCTTGTCATTGCCTCTATACAACATACAATCATTTGGACATGCATCTATTCTTTCAATTTCCAAATCCATGGGGCACATTAGTTTTTTAGCTTGGTATGTTGAAACGGGCAATTCATTGTCTTTGGGGAGCATTTCTTGATGCAGAAACTCTAATAGCTTTGTGAAGCTTATATCGCTCCAACCAGATGATGCTTTTAACTTGTACAATTTTATCACCGCAGAAAGCACGGTAAGTTTTGTACAACCGACAAACAATGCTTTTTCAGCGGCGACAAATAATTTTTCAAATTTAGCGTGCTCCTTTTGTGCAACATCACCATCCAAATCATGTAACATGTCAGTCAAATTATGACGATCATTATTAATTGGCAAATCATTGTTATTACATTCAGAAACTGACGTGTTACTAGCAACTCTTTTTTCACCATGAAAATCCCATAAAGTGTACCCTCTCGTAAACCCATCTCTTATTAGATGGTTTTTAACATCATTAGCGCTCTCATACAATACACCATTTCTACATTTCTTACAAGGACAAAAAATTTCATCTTTTCCATTCATCACCCGATCATCGTCAGCAGCTTTCATGAACTCAGACAACTTTTCCATGTATTCGGGGGTAGCTCGCTTTATATTGTACATCCATGTATAACGATCCATCTGTAACACAATTAGAAGATATATATAATAAGATGTATGCATCTAATGATTACGTACAATTTTGTTTTCGTTTGGTCAATCCTAACCCACTTTTATAACACATTGTCTCATATGTGGATGCTTATTATTAGATTGAGTATTATTTAAAAAAAAATTCGACAGCATTTCCCCTTAACTCCCCAAGTATACGTGTAAGTGCATACTCGTAGGAGTAAGGGAAAAATGCTATCAATTTTGTGAAAACGTAGAGGGGGGGTGAATACGTTTACCGTTTTAAAACTTAAAACTTGTTGTATCAAATTTCCAATTCGACTAGTTCTAATATGAACACTGTCTATTGTAGTTTATGTCTACCAAGTTGTCACACAAGTATTATCACATAATCACAACACAAGCAATCACATAATGCAAATATAAAAGTAAAGTGATAAGTAAAAGAAAGCGCAAACCGAACACGATGATTTATAGTGGTTCGGTCACGGAGCTCCTCTCCGCCCTACTCCACTCCCCGAGTACCCAACTCGAGAGTTACTTCACTAGATCAACAAGCTCCCTTTCTTAGGCGGAGAAAACCTTTACACGTCGCTTACTTCCTTTTCCGGTACTAAGCTAAACACCGGGTTCTTTACAAAGGTACAACCACTCCCATCGTCGCCTATTTACTTTACCGACACTAAGCTAGATGTCGAGTTCTTTACAAGGGTACAACCACTCCCAACACTCTTTGTATTTTAAGGACTAAAATACTAACCTCACTCTACTGATCTAAATGATACAATGATGGTTACAACAATGATCCATGACATAAGTATATCATGGATATGAATGCCTACACTATATGAACTTCCATTGATCGGAAGCCTTCAATGTATGAAGATCACAAGCTCCCTAAACTTGTTGTGATGGATCTTCATGTATGCAACTAAGATCTTCTTGGTGGATCATGAAGTATGCTATGGATGATGTCTCATGATCTTGAGCTTGCTTCACAGGATCATTAACAATGTATGCTTACAACATAATGAAAGTTAGTAACATTATGATCATTATGTAATGGGTGATTAATGTATGAATCTACATGGTTTGCTACTGATCTAAGTGTGTGTAATGAGTGAGGGAATGTATGTTCTAGTTGGATGATCAATGTGTAAAACCATGGCTACTATTTATAGTAAAACTATGTGTAAAACCATGTACAAAACCATGTGCAAAACCATGTGTAAAACCATGTGTAAAACTAAAACCATGTGTACAACTAAAACCATGTGTAAGACTAAAACCATGTGTACAACTAAAACCATGTGCAAATCTAGTAGCTTAAAGATCTATACAAAATATTATCAAATCTTACTAAATCTTCCAAAATCAAATCTTATAAAATCTACCAAATCTTTCCAAAATATATTTCATATCTTTATAAGATTTTCTAATTAGGTATGCCATGATGTCATGTGTTAATATTAAAATATGTAAATGTATATATGTATGTAACATGTATCCTAGTGATCATGTAAAATAAGGTTCTAAGTAGAATGATTATCCTTTTTAAAATACTTAATTACCTAACCGTATTTTAAACATTCTAAATGGTTTGTTAAGGGTTTGATCATAATGCTACATAACAAACATGTACGAACCTGTGTTGTATCATACGAGGACTTGAGAGGTGTTGAATGTATGTTGAGACAAGATATGATTACAAGTAACTTGTACATTTTACGCTATGTATCAAGTTACATGTTTGTCATCAATCAAAACAAACGAGATTGCTTGCACTAGCAATCTCCCCAACGAGTCTGCTTGCACTAACAATCTCCCCCTTTTTGATGATGACAAAATATGTAAACGTGATAGAAAGTAAAATGCAAAAAGTTACTTGTGTCCATAATTACTTACTTTATTCTTGTGTCCGTTTCTCCGTTTACACCTTTCTCCCTTTTCTCCTTGTGTCCGTAATTACTCACTTTCTCCGTTTACACCTTTCTCCCCCTTTTGTCGAAGCAAAAAGGGTGTGTCCTTGGAGTTAACTTAATTTCTCCCCGAAATGGCGAGCTTGCATCATCCCTAGTGAAGTTAAATAGACTACTCCAATTTCCTATGGTTGTTGCGTTTCCTAGGTTGTTAGCGAATCCATGGATCAAGCTAGACTCTTAACCTACATCAAGGTTAGTGGTGTGCAACATAAAAAGAATATATATGAAAAATGCATGATGAATGAAATGCAAATAGCCAACGATACACGTGCTTAATCTATGTTGGACTATGTAGACTTATCTCCTCCTTTTTGTCGAAACGAAAAGAAGATATGCGTAGCGGAATGTGGTAACCAATCCTTGGTGATTACTCCTCCTAGTTTAGAGTACCAAGTATGATAATGCAATGATAATGAGAACTTTAAGGCTCCCCCTTGGATAATACTCCCCCTAATTGGAGTGACAAGGTTAAGATGTATGATCCTACAAAAAAAAAATAGTTAGAATATGATATCCTCCCCCTTGATGTATACTCCCCATTGCTAGAGTACCAACGTATACTTTCCAAGGATGGGAAATGCTACAAAAAAATGAGTTAGTTCATGATGTCCTCCCCCTTGATCTATACTCCCCGTTGCTAGGGTACCAACGTATATGATCCAAGGATGAAGAATCCTACAAAATAAAGGTTAATATAAAACAATATTTGTCCTTGGACAAGTATATGATATACACCAATGTGTGTATATGATGCATCCTAAAAACTACTTGACGAAAGCTCCCCCTTGCTCTAGCGCGTCAGGATGAACCTACAAAACAAAATATCAATGCACTAGAAGCTATGTCTTAAGTCATATACGACCAATGTGTATAGACGATGCAATATGAGTGCTAGACTGATAATCCTCCTGGTTTGAGATTGTCAAGAAGCACCTAAAAAAAAAAGAATAGTAATCGAAGCAAACTTTATCCTATGATGAGTAAGCTATATACGATCGAGCGTATATGATGATGAACCTACAATAAAATGGTTAGTGCAATATATTTTATCTCAAAGAAAAATATTATGCAACATATCAATAATCTAATCACAAGCAACATACCAATTGTGATTGTCTAATCAAATAAAAATATGATGCAGCAATATCATATGATAAAATCCTACAAAACAATGCCTATGAGGAGGATATGAAGTGAAGTTAAAAAGCTTAAAGTGAGTGGTGTTAATATGATGTTGGCTTACAAGTGAATGATAACTTAATGGATGACTAAAGGTTGATGTAAGTAGGTTTTTCGCTAATCCATGGGATTGATGATTAGTGAAAGAAGTGATGGATGGTGGTGATTATAATGAATGCAATGAATTCAGAAACTCTAATATATAGCAAATGATATAAGAGTATTTGAAGACGGTTACGGTTATGATATTATCATCTACCAAAGATGAATCGTGCCATAGTAAATGTTTGAATGAGAATGAGAGGAAGTGAAGACAATGATCACTTAGGAATAGAGATTCCATATGTAACAATTGGAAATACTAGATACCTATATGTGGATGAGAATGACATCATATGATGAGAGTGTTGGTTGGACAAACATGTTGAGAATGATGGTTCTGTTTGCACTGACAATGACATGCTTGATATGTAACAAGAATGAAAAAGGATGAGATCCTATAATGGTGTTCTAGACACTAAAGATGTTCTAGACAATTAAGTTGTGAGATTAAGATGAAAATCCTAGATTCGTTGATTACCTAAAGTTGTTTGGTTTCTGAATGGTTAAAAGCTGATCAGGTACCCGCGGATTTGGCGGAACCAAAATTTTGGTTCCGTCCTTCTTATCGAAGGGTTCCGTTGGACCAAAATCGATTAGGTCATGTTTTGTCGTTTTTGATCAAACGAAGGTTCATGCTATGGTCTATTCACTTATAACTACTAATTTGGTTTCACTAATCCTAGTCAAATTCTAAGGAGACTTAATGTATCTTATTTAAGAGGTTTGTCAAACACATGATGTGTTTTTCTTTTAATGAGATATTGGTGCAGAGCTGTGATGTTGAGCTAATAAGGTTAGAAACACTTTGTGATTTTGTGAACTGATTTAACTAAGTGATTTGAACCTACTTGTCGGTATTTGAGAATGTAAGAAACATGAGTACATGTTATTTAATGAAAAGACAATTATGTGAATGAATTTCTCTCCTCCTTAATTGGTGGACATTCAACATAATCTATGATGCATTAAATGAAGAATGAAGGTAAAGTGTTTAGGATGTTGCAGATTAATGAAAGCGATGAGCTTAGCAATGTTTTAGTGGATATTGGTTAGCATACAAAGAACTTCATCCGTGAAGTTACGTAGCTCTTCTCTATCAATGCGAGATGATCGCACGATGAGGCATGTGGTTTTCCTTATGGGAGATATATTGTTTAAACTAAAAGATGATGGAGATATTGTTAGGTGAGCGGAAGCAACAATACGATTTAGAGAGAGGTATATTGAAAGATATCCAAACACAAATTTCAAACCTCTAAAACTTAATCCTATTAGCTTTTAAAGCTATATGCAAGAAAATGGATCCCATAAACATATTACTAATCTAAGTAGCAATAATGAGATAACAATTATGCAAAATAAGCATAACAAAGAGAAATAACAAATAGTTTGTTATCAGCCTACAAGACAAAAGTCTTAATGACAAAAGATGTGAATATCATATGACAACATCTTATAAAAACAAATAATCTACTAATAGACATAAAGATACCGCATAGCATAAAGACAAATAATCATATTGCAAGATAGCATTGTTTTAGATACTACATTGTGAAATTGTTTTTAAGTTAGGCTTAGTCACTTAAGCATACTTACCCATTAATTAACACAATGATCTATGTATAAAATAAAATGACTTTCTAAATGTTCATCATACCAAGACCACTTAGACAAAGTGCACATATGGCAAACAAATAGTGTGACAAAGAAGTGAGACTAAGATTCATGCAAACCATTATAACATTTAGGAGCATGTACCATTTAGACTATCCTACGAAAAAGCTCAATGATTGTCAACTAAAGACAAAGACTATCTAACACCATATAGTAAGTGTGAGTTAACAAGTAATACGTTAATCTTACGAAATAGCATATAACAAAAGAATGAACATATCATACAAATCATACAGCATATAAGCATGCAGAAAAAACCTTTCTAAGGTTTACACATTTGACAATGATAACATCAAGATGTCAAACAAATATCATGTAATCAATACACGTATATGTAATGCAAGTGATTTTATTAATAAACTAAAGAAAAATCACATCTACTTCTTGTTTGATTAATTATTCCTAAGACAAGATAATTCACCAATACATGACTTAATGAGACTCAACTATTTCTATAAAAACTAGTGTGATGAAGATGTCATGTTATACACGTAAATTTGACAAATATGTGTCGATGGATTTTAATCATTGTGTTTGGAATCTAAGATTGAATGATCTAAAGGGTGACATCCTTTAAATTGAGTTTAAGTATGAGTTATGCATGTGATCTAAGATCAAGACATGTGTTTGTGTGTGGTAACGGGATATTTCATGAAAGTTCTGAAGAAAGTTCTTTGGAACAAGAATATAAATAAAGTTACCAACTTTAATAGGTCTTGTGTATGCTCCAGAGATGTGAATATGCACAAGGTTTGACCAAGGTTTAATGTACACTTAAAAGGAAATAGATACGTATGGTATCTTTTAACAAGTAAGATTTAACTAGTGCTCAATAAGGAAGATAGTTCATAGAACTAGTGGATGTTTGTTTTAAGATTATTTGCCCAATGAGGTGTAAAGAAATCTCTTGTAACATAACCGTTCATGTTGCAAGAAAATAATGATGCATAGGATATACATTATCCTTTTTAACAAGATGAAAAATAAACACATAATGTTTTTCCGAAACATCATGTTTTCCTAAATGAAGATATGAACACAAAGTATTTGAATTGGATAGACTTATCCTAAATAAACTAGGTTTCAATAATATGATAACTAGACAAGATTAACTTACTTGAGTTTCTTTTGTATACTCCTCAAGATTGTTATTTGGGATGTATGAGATTGGCTTTGAGATTTCATTATAACATAAGTTGTTACAATGTTGATTCAAGATTAAATGAAACAAAGTATTACCAATACTTTGATGACTTGTGGTACTACTTAATGAATGTGAGCATCATGCTCATTTGATGGTGAAGTTCTAATTCTATAGGTGGCAAGGTATTGATGAGTTGATTCAACTTGCATTTGATTTGGTATGAGTGTTGGACTAAGGGCTTTTTGAGCAATGCACTCAATGGCGTGAATTATGGTGATGAAGGAGTTTGTTGAACTTTTGGGTTTCATGAATGTTGAAGATTACAAGAATGGATACTAATTCTTGTGTTTCACTAGCGGATGAAGTGTTTGGTTTATGTTTGTGAAACTTAGGGGCTGAATGTGATGAAGACTAATTCTTATGGATAACGAGGATGAAGACAGACTCTTATGATCTATTGGTTGGTATAACTAGTGTGTGATGTGATCTAAGGCTTAGGGTATAAGACATATCACAGAAGTGAGTGTGATGGGATAATAGTGAAAGTACAAGTGTACTTAGGCGATAGGATAAGTGTTTTAACATACGTTGTTAAAATACTTGGGAGTTGATTGTTTTGGATATGACTTTTAATGACTACAATCGTAAGTCAAATTTACTTGAATATTTCGGATGAAATACTTTAAGTTGTCAATCCTACTTTGAGAAAAGAATAACAAGACTTGATAATTACATCTATAACCTAAGTGTGAGTTATGACTTGATGTAAATCGTCTTGAAGGATGACATGTTAACCAAGTGAGGTAACATACGTGAATACATACATGAGTTGGGTTTGTAATATGTGATATATTTGCAAACAGTGAGTCTGGATTAGTTTGGAAGTTGTCAATTTACAAATCAAGCTAATGGATAAGTAAAGGACAAGTGAATGCAGGGAATATGTGTAATGATCACAAATGATCAGTGGTCCATGGACCTCAAGAAACAAGTTTCCGGATTCCTTCCTTTATGGAGAAAGGTCTCTTGGATCCTTTTTGTGAAGTTTGAAGTTATGGTTAGAGATGATTTTCCTATAGGTGCAAGTGAAATGTTCTAATCCTAATATGAGTAAATCATCAGTGAAAAGAATCTTAGTGATGAGCGTGAGTGATCTTGAGTGAGGATCCTGATCTTTCTAATTTATAGACAGGGAGGATATTGGATTTGATGTGAATGAGTTTTGATCAATCTTATGGTTCTACGTAATTCTCAATCATCCAAATACACTTAATGATCAGTAGAATAAACCTAAACAAAAACTAGAATCTATAATCTAAGGATTGGGATTAGTCTGGGAATTTTGAAAAGTTACTTTTGACACCCACGGATCCAATCGACAACAAAAGCGGAGCCAAAGTTTGGGAGCCGTGGAATCCGTGGGTTCTGGACTGGCGGATCCAACGATAACTCTTGGCGGATCCAAAATGAGGGATCCGTCGGATCCGTTGAACAAAACTACTAAAAACAAACAGAGAGATATGCAAAATTCGCGTTTTTCGACCAAGACCCGAAAATTCTCCTGGAACATATCTATTAGCAAATATGTAATGCAAAACTACTAATGATGTTTATTCTAACACACATACACACATAGTTTAATCTGATCATATTAACTTACCTTAAATGAGAGTTAAGCCAAACAGTGGCTTAAACCCGAAAACTTGATAACATCAAAGTGTTATCGTCCTGCATGATATGGTTAGTTCACATGAAGGTTTAACAACAAGATAATATCATAAAGGCATAACAACTCAACACATCATTGTTTCAAATTGTTTGTACCAAACACTCTTTTTCAAAGATACTACATGTTTACTCATTATAATACTTGAGCAATTAAGTGAGAGTTTGTGCAAGTCAATACTTTTCAAGACATTTCACTTAGTACATATTTCTAAGTAAGTTACGCAAGGTTTTCACATAATATAATTAGTCAATAATATCTAAGTATAAAAGTAGAACAGACATAGTTTATCAATGTATTACACAATATCTAGCAAATGTTCTATTATGCATAAAATAAGCAATTGATAAACAAGCAAGTAAGTATCATGGCAAGACACTTATGTATTACAAATAAACAATTACAATCATACTTATCAACAAGCATATCACATATATGCAAATAATATAGAACAGTTAGCCACATAGCATAGCATAGATGAAAATATACTTTTCGTCACTTTGCGTTTAAATATGACGATGTATGCCAAGCTTAATTTGTTTCCTTTATATTACCAAATTATTTAGTTTCAAAAGAAATCATATTTATGAGCAAAGGATACCAATTTACATTGCTCGACTCAAAAGTTTAACTTACTGTGTCAAAATAAAACTTAACATTTTGAACAGGTTATAGTATTTGATTTGTTTTACCTACTTCAATTTAGATCTAGGCCATGAGACTATTTTTAAATGAAAATAGACTTAATTCCCTTCAAAATGATAGGTGGCGCGACTCCTACGGACTTACGGTTAATTAGTTATGAATTTTTGAAATTTGACAAAAACTGAGTACTGCACCGACGGATCTGACGGATCCTTTTAGAGGGATCCGCCCTTTATGTGATTTGGATCCGCCGAGACCTGTAACAGATTATCCTAAACTCATATTTTGACATAGCGAAAGTGTGTGGGACTTGCTACACTTAATCTTAGGCATATATTACAAATATTAACAACATTTCTACCTATGTGACTTATCTAAATATTACGGAGGTGATTTTTCAACTAACTTAATGATTATTCCAAACACTCCCTTCAAAACGGTATTTTTCGTAAATTAGTTCTGAGCACATAATTTGACACTTACAAATTCTTTTTGAGAAACATTTTTCTTTTATTTTTCAAGAACACCTTCAAGCTTGTATACAAAGTGATATTTAACAACAAAATTTCAAAGTATACTTAGCTAAACATTTTTCATATTATGTTCTGCTTCAGAGGTAAGTTGATACATGGATCTTACTCTATTTTAAAAACCATTTGTTTTGAAAATGAGAGCCAACCTGCTCTGATGCCAATTGTGAAAACGTAGAGGGGGGGGGGGTGAATACGTTTACCGTTTTAAAACTTAAAACTTGTTGTATCAAATTTCCAATTCGGCTAGTTCTAATATGAACACTGTCTGTTGTAGTTTATGTCTACCAAGTTGTCACACAAGTATTATCACATAATCACAACACAAGCAATCACATAATGCAAATATAAAAGTAAAGTGATAAGTAAAAGAAAGCGCAAACCGAACACGATGATTTATAGTGGTTCGGTCACGGAGCTCCTCTCCGCCCTACTACACTCCCCGAGTACCCAACTCGAGAGTTACTTCACTAGATCAACAAGCTCCCTTTCTTAGGCGGAGAAAACCTTTACACGTCGCTTACTTCCTTTTCCGGTACTAAGCTAAACACCGGGTTCTTTACAAAGGTACAACCACTCCCATCGTCGCCTATTTACTTTACCGACACTAAGCTAGATGTCGAGTTCTTTACAAGGGTACAACCACTCCCAACACTCTTTGTATTTTAAGGACTAAAATACTAACCTCACTCTACTGATCTAAATGATACAATGATGGTTACAACAATGATCCATGACATAAGTATATCATGGATATGAATGCCTACACTATATGAACTTCCATTGATCGGAAGCCTTCAATGTATGAAGATCACAAGCTCCCTAAACTTGTTGTGATGGATCTTCATGTATGCAACTAAGATCTTCTTGGTGGATCATGAAGTATGCTATGGATGATGTCTCATGATCTTGAGCTTGCTTCACAGGATCATTAACAATGTATGCTTACAACATAATGAAAGTTAGTAACATTATGATCATTATGTAATGGGTGATTAATGTATGAATCTACATGGTTTGCTACTGATCTAAGTGTGTGTAATGAGTGAGGGAATGTATGTTCTAGTTGGATGATCAATGTGTAAAACCATGGCTACTATTTATAGTAAAACTATGTGTAAAACCATGTACAAAACCATGTGCAAAACCATGTGTAAAACCATGTGTAAAACTAAAACCATGTGTACAACTAAAACCATGTGTAAGACTAAAACCATGTGTACAACTAAAACCATGTGCAAATCTAGTAGCTTAAAGATCTATACAAAATATTATCAAATCTTACTAAATCTTCCAAAATCAAATCTTATAAAATCTACCAAATCTTTCCAAAATATATTTCATATCTTTATAAGATTTTCTAATTAGGTATGCCATGATGTCATGTGTTAATATTAAAATATGTAAATGTATATATGTATGTAACATGTATCCTAGTGATCATGTAAAATAAGGTTCTAAGTAGAATGATTATCCTTTTTAAAATACTTAATTACCTAACCGTATTTTAAACATTCTAAATGGTTTGTTAAGGGTTTGATCATAATGCTACATAACAAACATGTACGAACCTGTGTTGTATCATACGAGGACTTGAGAGGTGTTGAATGTATGTTGAGACAAGATATGATTACAAGTAACTTGTACATTTTACGCTATGTATCAAGTTACATGTTTGTCATCAATCAAAACAAACGAGATTGCTTGCACTAGCAATCTCCCCAACGAGACTGCTTGCACTAACAAATTTTTTTTCTAAAATAACACTCAATCCAATAATAAGCATTCACATCCTAAATGAAACAATATGTTATAAAAGTAGTCCCAAATGGGGATAATCCAAGATTAACCTCTAATAGGTTAATATCGGACGGGTGTTAAACTATATATTCATCTATGTTTTTTTTACTTAGTTGTACTACATGGATGTTAAAAGAATATATATGCTTGCTTAAAGATAATTGGAAATAATACCTTACTTCAACGAATCGTAAGTCAAGCTATCCTAAAAATATTTTGTTCGGCATACATGATTTCCGCAAATGACCCTACACATATGAAAGAAGATTCAAAGAAATGAACAAGCTTAAAAACTCTAAGAAAGTAAAATAGTAATCTATATTAGTAAATTAAAACTTGATAATAAGATGTATTTAATACCTTTGATAATGAATAAGATGTATTTAATGTCTTTGATGATAAATGAGATGCATTTAATACATATGAAATTTGTGTTTGGAAGTTAGAAAGAAGTTGAGAAGGTAAGTAGTGAGTTTAAGATAGTATTGAATGTGTATTTGGGTATAAAGTTCGTGAACCAGGTCTGCCATTCCAACGGCAGTATTTTAAACATGTGTTGAGACCGGTTTTTTATAAAACAATCGGTCTCCATTAAATACATAATCCAGATGTGTTTTTAAACAACAAACCGGTCTCATTTAACTTTTTATAGACCGGTTTTCATAAGCCTAACCGGTCTAGTTTTGTTTCCACAATCAAGACCGGTTTTCTTGGTAAGAACCGGTCCAGATTATTTTTGGAGGGGTGGATTCCGGGTTTTGAGACCCGTTTCTTAAGTATCCATCCGGTCTCCATGTGGGGTCTTGATGCTTCTTTTTGTAGTAGTGTACGTAGGGCTAGTTCGATCAACAAAGGGAAATCGCTTCATTAACTAATCATAAAGCAGAATAAAATTGAAGCTTAGAGAATAACTTACCTCCAAATTGTGTTCATAAACTTTCGGAATTTTTATCCACCGTCTTTAACGAGTAGATTATATACTTTGCGTGGCTAGTCCAAAATTTTGGCCGAAAGTCTTGTTGCCAAAACCCTTCCAAATCATATACGGAGTATTTATTATTTTCTTTTTCTTAGTTTAAAAACTAACGTAATGAGTTTCTTGTTCAATTTATAAAGAAACTATTGTTTTATTTGTTATTAAGTAGCGAGCATGAATATAGATATGGGTTTACGTATAAGTTGATTTGGTTTTGATTGTTTTTATCATGTGGTCCATCAAGTATATATAGTTCGGGTTATAACAAAATTCCAGACTTTTTATGAAAAGTAACACCACAACCGCAGGACACCCAATTGGAACCCTGGCCACTTTATAGTGTTAACTATCTATTATTTGTAGGTCATTTTTAACTATTTTCGTAAATCTTACATATGTTATCCTAGTTTTCATGGTAACACTATCATCACCTCTATGTCAGCATCACCTCTACGTCAGCATCACATCACCATTCAATACATTATCAAACCCATCAACTTTTACATGTTAGGTCACCCACCTTTATCACCACCAAACTCATTTTTTTAACAAACTTAATTAAAAATTAAATTGAACTTTTATTCATAACTAAAAACATTACATTAGAAAATAAAACATCATACATATTAGAAACTTAAATTAAACTTCACAAGAAAGGTGTTCGACTAAATCGGTACAAAGGTTTTGATGCGCTTCTGACAATTTGATTTTTTTGATAACTTGTAGCGTTTGTTTATGGGTTCGTACGAGGTTGTCTGGTTCATGTGCTTCCTCCGGATACCAATCGGAAGATCTCATCTTCCATTTGTGTTTTCGAATCATATTTTGTAATATGATGCAAGTATAATTCATATTTCTTATTCTTTTCAGAAGCATCGGTCGTGCAGATTGGCTAATATAACCCAATTTTTCTTGAGAACACCAAACGCTTGTTCCGTATCTTTCCTTCCCGCTTCATGCATTTGCTTATACCTTATTCGCTTGTAGTCATCATCTCCTGGATATGAATCGACTTAACAAGTGTTACCCATTATATATATATCCCGTCAACAAGATAATATCCCCATCTGTAACTTACGGTGTTAGCCACAAACAGGAGCTATGGTGCTTTTCAGTCTTTGAGATCGTTAAATAGAGACAATTGATGTATAAAGTTGGTGATGTCATTGTTCACACCAGAAACACCATAGAAAATGTTAGAAATGAAGCTAAGCGATATTTACGTGACTTGGAAGTAGACAACTAGAATGCATATAGTGCAGGGACTTATAATGTAATATTCAAATAGTTGTATTGTAAGGCATATAAATACCCCCACAAGTCTTCACTTGTGGGGTGTGGCTGTGAAATCATTCAACATAGAAATAATATCAAAGTGTTATCACTCCACCTTCTCTCTAACATTCTCTCTCTAAACCGAACATGGATCTCTTCTATTTTAGTCAACCCCGACCTCCGGAAGGTGTTAAAACACGATTCTATACCTTTACAATTGGTATCAGCAGCAAACCTGGGAGATTCTTGGCAAAACGTGGTGTGTTTTAAGGTAAAAAATGTGATTAAAGGTGTGTTCTTTCTCGTTACTGTTCATCAGTGGCGTTTTTGGGTTTCTTTGTGTTCGATTTATGTTCATAAGTAACCAACTGTCGCGTCTTTGTTCTTCTAAAAGCGTGGCTGTTTGTGTCTTTATTGGAATCGTACGCAAAGATTAAGGATCAAAGGTTGTGTTTGTTTATGTGTAATTGACTAGATTTTTGAAAGTTCATTAGTTTATCTCTCATATCTTGGATTGGAAGATCAAGTTTTTGTGTTTGTTCTAAGCTACTTTGATCGAAAATCACAAAGAATCTTGTATAAGATTTGTTTGTGAATATTATAATTGGAACAATTAGTGGCTTGTGAATTATTGGTCCAAGTTGTCTAGTGGGTGAAAGTTGTCAGTGGAAAGCATGGGCATGTAAGAAAAAGGACATAAAGTTAGTACTTTCTGCAGTCTTTCGAAATTCAGAAAGTCAAACAAGTTTCTAAATTGCATAAAGTTTCGAAATTGCCAAAAGCTTCGGAATTGCAACATTCCTTCGATATTGGTCATCATTTCGCAATTCGTCTAAGTCTTATCACATTCTTGTACAAGATTGTGATAGTTATCGAAATTCATTTTTGACAATTCTGTCGAAATTGGAGTTTCATCGAAATTGCTTCAGCTCTCGCAATTGACCTGTTTCGGAATTGAGTTGATCTCGCAATTGACTAGACTTTCGCAATTGGGTGTTTGTCTCGCAATTCAAGTCTGTTTCGCAAATCAAGATATCTTCGCAATTCAGCCAGTTCTTCGCAATTCAAGCAGCTTTCGCAATTGGACCTTCCTCTCGCAAATGGACCTTCATTTCGCAATTGCAAAAAAAAAAAGAAAAAAACAAAAAAAAAAGAAAAAAAGAGTTTTTTGGCGGGAAAATTTGAGTAAAATTTAATTTGGAGGAGTGACTTAATGGTCCATTTTTACGCGAGATTCAAATTCTGGTGCAAGAGTGAAAATTTTGGCCCAAATTTCAAATTTTTTGGCCAAAATTCGAATTTTTCGTGGAATTTTTGGCGTAAAAATTTATTTAACTCAAAATTTTCCAGCATCATTAGAATGTCATTTTATGATATTTTCCACACCAAAATCACATATGATATTTTTGGCCTACACCTTCAACATCACCACGTATAGCCTAAACGATCCTGATCAGAATCGCAATCAAATGACAATGGATAAATTATCAACTGTGACTACAAGGATGATTCATTATTACTTATTTGAAGTTGAAGTGGAATTTCACGGGTGCGTGTACTTAGTATCTTGAAGATATCGGGGTTGGTTGGATGCATGATTCTTCGAGATCCTTGTTTGAGCATTTATAGAATAGTGATTAAGTCTTGGGTTATCTAGTTTTCATAGGTCAAGGGGTGGATGGACGAAGACCTAGTTAACTATCACTTAAAGGAGATACGTTGTAGTACTCAGTGTCACACAAAGATGTGGATAATTCAAGAGATGTTCATATACAGTTAAGGAAGGATGGATGGGTATATGAAACGACCTATGCTATAAGGAGTTACGTTGTAGTGCTCAGTATAGGTTCTTAGTCACACGTTCGTGCAAGTTTAAGTCACAAGTCTGGGTTACTTTACTTCATTCTCAAGTTCGTCATAGTGGGTTTCTCCATCAGCAGTCACTACAAAAAGCCGTTGCTTTGATACAAGAGGTCTGAGAAGAGATTGATCTGAAGAGAATTGTAGAGAGAATAGTTATCGACATCCACTCATGGGGTATTGATTTGTATGTTGTTTCTAGTTGATATGTATATGTACACATATGTAGGATGAGTCCGAAAGATCGTCATCATCCTAGAGGGAGAAATGTGTACATCGGGGCTGTTTATTGAAGAACTGGAAGCATTCTAAGTGAGCTGAAGATGTCGATATGATGCTCCCCAAACAAACCTGTGAAGAAGTTACAAGTTATCAGTCTATGATCCATTTTCCGCTGTGCAAGAGACTGAAGACAATTTGGGCAAGATTTCAGAGAAACTTCTTCTACAAGCATCAAGGCTATATCAAACGGGTTGTCCATTTGGGAGGGAGCATGTAAAAGAAAATGCCTTACTAATTGGGAGGGAATAATAACCCAATTAGATCATTACAGTGATCCTACAAGTAATTCAAGTGAGCTGAGAAAGATACGAGAAGATCAAGAGCTGCGAAGACATCCTCAGAGGAAACTGCTCTACTTCAGCATTGTACTCATCATTATTATTTACTTGTTAGGAATCATTATAACCAATTCACGTATATCTCCAGCTGGAGGGAGATTGTTAGAAATGAAGCTGAGCGATATTTACGTGAATTGAAAGTAGACAACTAGAATGCATATAGTGCAGGGACTTATAATGTAATATTCAAATAGTTGTATTGTAAGGCATATAAATACCCCACAAGTCTTCACTTATGGGGTATGGCTGTGAAATCATTCAACATAGAAATAATATCAAAGTGTTATCACTCCACCTTCTCTCTAACATTCTCTCTCTAAACCGAACATGGATCTCTTCTATTTTAGTCAACCTCGACCTCCGGAAGGTGTTAAAACACGATTCTCTACCTTTACAAAAAACATTTCATATCCATAAGTCTTGTGATGCAATAGCTTTCAGTAAAATGAATGGATTCGGACCATGATCATGTCTACAATATTGCCATTTATATGCATTCGGACAACAAAACCACTCCTAATCTGTACAATCAAGACTTCCTAACATTTTCGAAAACCCCTGCTTTTCTTCGTGAAACCGATAAAGCTTTTCAACATCAACGTAAGTAGGTTTTCGCAAATATTCTGCTCCATATATTTTCATAATAGACTTACAAAAATAATCAAGAGAATCACGAGAAGTTGATGCACCCATTTGTAAATATTCATCAAGGGCGTTAGGAACGGTGTCATATGCCAATTGATAAATTGTGGAGGTGCACTTCATCAATGCTGAAATGCCTTCTCTTCCGGTACAATCAATATTATTACGAAAGAATGCACAATGATTAGTTACTTCTTCACTTATGTTTGTGAATAGCTCTCGACTTAATCTGAACCTCTTCCGGAAATTATATGCATCGTACATCGGATGCACACTAAAATAGGCGACGACTAAACGATCATGACACTATAACGATCTCTATTTATGATGTTTATCGTCAGTCGTGAAGTTTCACCTTATCGTCTATTCTTAATAAACAACAACGCACTTAAAAAAAAAAAAATAAAAAAAAAAAAAAATAAAAAAAAAAAAAAAAAATTCCCTACTAGTTACTTCTTCTCCTTCTCCCGATGAGTTTGTGAACGTGAGGAATGATAAATATTTTGTTTGAGTTGTATATGTATAGAGAAATATGATGTTTGAAGTTGTGTATAAAAATGATGAGGTATGGGGTATTTATAATTAAAGTAAAATGGTATTTTTTTTAATGTATTTTAACGTTTAAAACATTAGGGCGCACAAAATTAGCCGTTATTTTTTTTTTTCTTTAGTTCATGAGGGGTGATGGTCACCACCTTTATCTTTTTTTTCTTTCTTCCTTGCATGGGGATGAGTCACCCTCCATAAAAACCAGCTTTAGATAAACTTATTAGTCAAAATATTAAAAGCATTTGCCGCTCTACAATTAAAGATATAACTATTTACATCATATCTCTTTAGGGGTGAGCAAAACCGACCAGCAACCGACAACCGATCCCGACCGACCCCCGATCCCGACCGACCCCGACTGACACAAACCGAACTCAACTCGGGTCGGGATTCGGGCTAAAGTTTCTGGCTATTCGGGACTCGGGACGGGTCGGGATTCGGTTTTGCTCAAGCCCGACTGAGAAATTACAAAGGAACCGATGCTATTCGGGACCAATCAGGACTATTCGGGACTATTCGGTTCGGGAGTCGGGCTGGGTTTTAGACGTAATCGGTTTCGGGACTATTCGGTATCGGGTCGGAACGGGTCGGTTCCGGCCCGATGCTCACCCCTAATCTCTTCAAACCTCGAATAGTAACCGAATTGATTGTTCGCTAGTAAAACCTCGCATAGTAACCGTTTACAAAACAACCACCCATCCGCTACACATAACTACTCACAACCAACTTAATATACCACTAATTTCATAAGTTTTCTCTTATCTTTAGCCCATAGAGCTACATATAGCAAATCCCATCAAATTATTCAAAAAGTAACTTTTCATTTAATTTAACCCTTTCTTATTATAAATAACCCAATGAAACCCCAACTTAACCGTTTGAGACCTAAACACAATTACAAATTATAACGTCTCTCATCCTCTCAAGATCAATAAATAAAAATCATCACCTAATTCTTGATCATAAATTCCATAATCTTGATATCCAAACACCGCAAATCTAATCTCGTTGATCTTTTTTTCACAACAATGGCAGAAACAAGAATCCTGGAGATCAACTTAATCTCAGCCCAGAACCTAAAAATCCCAAACTCCGCTAAAATGCGCCGTATCCACACCTACGCTATCGCATACATCGACCCTTCTGCTAAACTACGCACCAGTTTAGACACTGTAGGCGGAGAAAACCCTACGTGGAACGAAAAGTTCATTTTTCGCGTATCGCCGCATTTTATATACGGCGATACGTCTGCGGTCCAGTTCGAGATTTACGCGACTGGTTATATAAGGGATTATTTGGTTGGGAATGTTAGGTTTTTGTTGAGTAGTAGCACGCTGACGTCAGCGAAAACTGGTGCTGTTATTGGTACTCCTGCGTTTTCTGCGGTGCATATTCGGAGGCCCAGTGGACGTGTGCATGGCGTGTTGAATATCGCGGCTACGGTTTACGAAAGCTCTGATTTCGCCGCCTTTAGTGGGATGTCTGCGGTTTGTTTTCGCGATTTGATCGGAGAGAAGGAGATTGATGACGTAGCAAAGAGTAAAAGGCGCGAAAGAAGGATGTCGTGGCATTTGAGTAGAGATGGGAGTAAACGGAGCGAAAAAAGTGAAAAAAGTTCGGGTACGGATTCTTGCGAGTTTCCACGGTGTGATTCGGTAGAGTTTTCGGACGGGAATGATTCGACAACGTCTTCTTCGACAACATCATCAGTCACAGCGGGTGCGGGGGCGTTGAAGGATTTGAACGGTGGGAGATCTGGTAATTTGGCGGGAAAAAAGGAAGGTAAATCGGACGGTGGAGGATTGATGTGTGGGTTGATGTTACAAAGAAGGTTTAGTTTCTGTCCGTCGGATCAGAATCTGTTGGCATTAGCTGGATTTCATGGAAGGAAATTCAACGGTTGAGATTAGACTTCAGATTAAGTGGTTAGTTAGTTAGTTGATTGTTTGTTGGGTGAATTTGACTGCTTGTGTTATATGTGTGATGATCAAGAGATGCAGGTACAAGTACAAATTCTTTTTTGTCAATAACTGATTTGAGTTATGGAAATAAGGTTTGTTTGGTTTCATTTTTTAGTAATTAGAGTTTCTGTTATTGGTTTCGAAATTTGGTTCGTGACGGTAAAGTGTAAACATTTCAGATCATACCATTGTTTCGGCATCTCAGTTTACTTGTATGACATTTTTGGTGTATTCATTTTGATTGCTTTCTGAAGTTAATTTTTGACTATTTCTTTTTATCTTATCTGGACTTATACTTCTTGAGGACTATTTTTTGTATGTTGTTATAATTGATTATATAAAGTTAGGGATGGTATTATGCTCGAAAGCTTAACAAGTAATGGCTCTGCTGTTCGCAACTAATGAAGTAAACAACTGTTAGATTTCTTTATAACTGTAAGGCTGTAAGAGCAGTGTCTTGTTGAGGTCACGAGTTAGTTGTACACAGCTACACGCGTTGAAGTTGTGCTCTAGAGTAAATACAAACCAAATGAGTACTTTTTAGTACGAAACTACAATATGAAATTAAGCTTATCAGGCTTTTTAGAGTTAAGGAAACTAGCGTACTGAACATAAAATGTACGAGTACATGAATTTAAGCAGCTACTTCTCAATCTCTCTGGATGTTCGTTTGAGTATCATGTAGCATATTATTAGCTTCTAATTAAGGTGCTCAAAATTAAGATTGTAGTTACTGTTCTTTGATATACTTTTTCATGGTCTCATTTATCAGCCCTTTCATCATGGACTTAACAAGCTTATTGGGCTGATTATTGTAGCGTAACACACGCACTTCACATGTGTATGTTTTAGAAGATATATAAAACGGTAACATAAGTAGTACAAAAACATCTTGAATTGTTCATACAAAAGCTGTTTTCTTTATTCTTCAATCTCATCAGAAGGGAGTTAGTGGTACAATCATCTTCTATCAACTTCTACTTATGTTCTACTAGAAAGGAAGGCTAATCAATTTCACAAGAGTACTTCTGTCTGACTGTCTCTTCAGTATGCATCTTTTTTTCTTTATTTTTCTTTTTTCTTTTTTTTTTTGAAGGCCTTCAGTATGCATCTTAATGTATACTAGGCAGATGATCTAAACATATTCCATTATAGATAATCTAAACATGTGAATTTAGATGTGAATTTAGAGTAAACTGAATTTAGATAAGTACATCCGACCACTAATTATTTAAATGTGAATTTAGAGTAAATTGCAAAAATCGTCCTTGTGGTATGGCCAAATTGCACGTTTCGTCCTTGTGGTTCTTTAACTGCAAAGATGGTACGTATTTTTTACTGTTACGTGCACTTTTGATCCTTCATTTTAACCGGCGTTAAGTGAGTTCCGTTAGCAATTACATGTTAGCCCTTTTGGCAAACGATCGTTGCAGCACCCATCCTTTACACTAACGGCCGTTTATAATTTAATTTTTTTCGATTTTTTTTTTTTTAAAATTTCGTCCGTTTTTTTTTTTTTTGAATTTTTTTTTCGTCAATTATTTTTTTTCGAAAATGTTTTTTATATAAAAATGTTTTTTTTTATATAAAACGTTTTTATACGTTTTTATAAAAAAATATATATGTTCTAAAAACGTAAATCGTTTTTTACGTTTTTATATACGTTCTAAACGTATAAAATTTGAGAACATATATACGTTTTTCGTTTAGAACATATATAAAAATTTCGTTTAGAACATATTTTTGCAATTTACTCAAATTTTATACATTTAGAACATATATAAAAACGTATAAAAAATTTCGGTTAGAACATATTATTGCAATTTACTCAAATTTTATAAAAGCGTAAAATTTGAGAACATATATAAAAACGTGAAATTTTATACGTTTAGAACATATATAAAAACGTAAAATTTGAGAACATATATGTTATAAACGTAAAATTTTGTTTAGAACATATTTTTGCATTTTACTCAAATTTTATACGTTTAGAACATATATAAAAACGTATAAAAAATTTTACGTTTTTCGTACGTTTTTAGAACATATAACTTTTTTATAAAAATGTATAAAAAATTTTAGAACATATATACGTTTTTCGTCACATGTGAATTTTTTTATATAAAAAATGGTTTTATATATTTTTTTTATAAAACTTTTTTTTATATAAAAGGTTTTTATAAACTTTTTTTATATAAAAACCTTTTTTATAAAAAAAATTTATATAAAAACCTTTATATATAAACAAGTTTTGTATAAAAATTTTTTTATATAAAAACGTTTTATATAAAAAAACATTTTTATATAAAAACTTTTTTATAAAACGTTTTTATATAAAAACATTTTCAAAAAAAAATTATTTGACGAAAAATAATTCAAAAAAAATCCAAAAAAAAAGGGCAAAAAAATTTTAAAAAAATCGAAAAAAAATTAAATTATAAACGACCGTTAATGTAAAGGATGGGTGCTGCAACGATCGTTAGCCAAAAGGGCTAACGTGTAACTGCTAACGGAACTCACTTAGTGCCGGTTAAAATGAAGGACCAAAAGTGCACGTAACAGTAAAAAATACGTACCATCTTTGCACTTAATGAACCACAAGGATGAAACGTGCAATTTGGCCATACCACAAGGACTATTTTTGTATTTTACTCGTGAATTTATAATGCACTTACAGATCAATAAAATAGTAATGGGTCAATACCAGATATGGTTTTAAGTACCATACAACTAACATGATGTTAACAAGGTTTCACCTAATGTTTTGTTGGGAATAAAATGTTCAAGTCAAAGAGCCTGCCAGACAAGCCAAGAGCCTGCTAGTTGATTTTGAAAAAGATGAAGATGTACTAACAGTACCTTCTGGGTGAGAAGGTACTGCTAGTTGATAAAGGTCCTGCCAAGTTTATGATCAAGTTGATAGATATTTATTTGTAGATATTTGTTGTATTATTAGTCTTTGTACAATGTAATACGTTATGTAGAAGTAGTTCAGTCTTCCATGTTTGTGTAGAAGAATATTCAGAGTAGTTTACATTGGTAGTTGTATTTAATTGTAGGCTAGAAAGTCCAAGTATCTTATTATATTCAACAACTTGACAACTTGTAATAAGGGGTCCTTATCCTATAAAAGGATCCCTTAGTCACCACCTTTGAAGTAAGCTTTTCCCAACTAATAACCTGAACTAACAACATCTCTCTAGTAACTTAGTTACTAATTCACAAATCCTTAAACAATCAAAGATTCAAGGTTACTTTGTAATCCTGGTGATAGTTAGATCATCCGTATTATTTCATCAATAATATTGAATCGTTTTGTGTTACTAAAGTTGTGTTCATTGTTCATTATAACTCACGTTTACATACTCATCACCTTTGTGTTCTTTTAAAGTGTGTTATAGTAGATTCCACATACTACATCACATTCATACATAAATATCCCAAACACATTATTAAGATTCACATCCCAAGTGTTTGTATAATCCTTTGATTGCAGGGAGAGATACCACAAGCCTAACTCTTACTTGGTTCTTCTATCTCCTAATGAAAAATCCTATAGTCGAACGTAAGATAAGCGAAGAGATTCAGGAACACTTAGAGATAAAGGAAGAAATTTTGGAGCAAAAGAGTTGCAAATGTTAGTTTATCTTCATGCAGCATTATGTCCCCGCCAACCCAAAAGTTCCACTAGTAGCAGACACTCTGCCAAGCGGTCACCGAGTTCATCCAGGCACCAAAATATTCTTACATTCGTATACAATGGGAAGAATGGAGACGATATGGGGTCAAGACATGAGTTTTGGCCAGAGAGATGGATATCAGAACAAGGAGGGATCAAGCACATGCCGTCATATAAGTTCACAGCATTTCATTCAGGTCCGAGAGCTTGCTTGGGTAAAGAATTATCACTAATCCAACTGAAAATACTGGCAGCCACAATTACATACAATTACAATGTCAAAATGGTGGACGGTCATCCAGATACTCTGGATCATTCGGTTATCCTGAACTTGAAGTATGGTTTAATGGTAACACTGATGAAGAAACATTAGGTGAAGGATTATACAAACACTTGGGATGTGAATCTTAATAATGTGTTTGGGATATTTACGTATGAATGTGATGTAGTATGTGGAATCTACTATAACACACTTTAAAAGAACACAAAGGTGATGAGTATGTAAACGTGAGTTATAATGAACAATGAACACAACTTTAGTAACACAAAACGATTCAATATTATTGATGAAATAATACGGATGATCTAACTATCACCAGGATTACAAAGTAACCTTGAATCTTTGATTGTTTAAGGATTTGTGAATTAGTAACTAAGTTACTAGAGAGATGTTGTTAGTTCAGGTTATTAGTTGGGAAAAGCTTAAAAAGATGTACTACAAAGGTGGTGACTAAGGGATCCTTTTATAGGATAAGGACCCCTTATTACAAGTTGTCAAGTTGTTGAATATAATAAGATACTTGGACTTTCCTAGCCTACAATTAAATACAACTACCAATGTAACTACTCTGTATATTCTTCTGCACAAACATGGAAGACTGAACTACTTCTACATAACGTATTACATTGTACAAAGACTAATAATTCAACAAATATCTACAAAGAAGTACCTTCTCACCCAGAAGGTACTGTTAGTACATCTTCATCTTCTTCAAAATCAACTAGCAGGCTCTTGGCTTGTCTGGCAGGCTCTTTGACTTGAACATTTTATTCCCAACAATCCTCCCCTAAACTTGTTATTTCCTTTAAAATACACAAGTTTCTGATGAATAAAATACATACCTTGAGGATCTGAGGGAACTCTTCCAAAACCTTTACTCTCTGTTCTTCCTTTTTCTTTCACATTGCTCAAATATGCTCCTCAGCAAACTTTGAACAACTTCTGACTTTTCTTCATCTTTGTCACATCTTAATCTCTTGGAGATCATAGTTGTAAGAACTTCATAACTAAGTGGATACTCTTTCTCAGCCAACATAAAGAGTTCAATCCCACTTTGTGTGTAAAGATGATGAATACTGCTAAGGCTTAGAAATTCCCATGTTGTTGAAGGATCATGATATGGAAACTTCCAATGAACATCTTTTGGATTAGGATCATACATCCTATTGAATTCTACCCATAGTTCCTGTTCCTTAACATCAGTACTAGAGTTTGTGTCTAGCCTAATTTGAACTAGATTCCACAATTCTTCTAAGTCAGCTCTATCACATGCTCTAATCAGATTTTCAAAATTCTTGAAGATAGCAGTTTGTCCCCCAACCCTAATTATTTTCCATGACTTTCCTGATCTATCATGGTGAATTTCCCAATCAATAATAGGGTGTCTAGACCTAATTGGATCAGCATGTATAATTGTTGGCAAAGTAATTAACATTTTACTTACTTGCTCTGAATCCAATTTTGCTTCTTTCTTCTTCTGAGCATCTTTCTTTTTCATTGAAGGCTTTGCATCAGATGGGATCTTGTAGTAAAGACTCTTGTAGGCATTTAGATACAAGAAGTAGATTTCATCAGCAGATTTCTTCTTCAGTTGATACTCAGTCCAATTTGCTTGACCTTTTAGAAATCTCTTCATAAAAGTCACTTGATCTTTCTGAGATGTGCCCACCTTAAAACCTCTTCTTTGGCTTTCTTGCATCTTTTCAAAAATATCAGCTAGAGCTGCTTCTTTATACTTTTGGTTGATAAAAGTTTCAAGCTCTGCTGTTTTCTCTTCAGTAGAAAGATTCTTGTCATCCATAATAATTGCTGCTTGACCTCTCACAATTGGATCATTAGCAATAATCCATTGCATCTGTGCATCAAAGGTTTCTTGAGCAACTTGAGTGTCAAGAAGAGTCTGAGCAGCATCTTTTTGCTCTTGCATTTCTGCAAGCAGTCTTGAAGCTTCAAATGCTTTCTGCACTTCTTCTTCATGAATCCTTTTGGAGACTTCTTCATCTATAGCCATCTGTACTTGCTCTGATCTCTTCAACTTTTTGGGCTTTGGTTCATCTTCAACCATAATGCTCTTGCCCTTATCTTTTGGAGTTGGTTCTTGAGATGGAGCAGTAGATTGCTCATCAGCAATAAATAACCTCCCTTGAACAAACAAATCCCCTTGAGGCTCTAAGTCCCTCTTTCTTTTGTACACATGATCAGCAGTACCTTTGTAGTCCATAGCCAAAAGCCTCTCAATCCTAGCAGGCTCTTTTGAACTAGCAGGCTCTTGCTCTGCACCCGCAGGCTCTTCATCATAAACCTGAGTTCCTTCATGAAAATCAAATTGAGCCTCCTCTTCTTCTTCAGAACTACCCATCCTCCCCTTTTTAGAAGAGTGACCCAAACCTTCAGCATCTGATTTTGAAGAACTAGATAAAACAACCTTTGAAGATCTTTTACCCTTTAGCTTCTTCACTTCATTCTCCAATTTCTTTACCCTCTTAACTAACTTGATGTTGATCTCAGAAAATTTTGTGTTTTGACTTTTAAGAGCATCTTCCAAGAGCTTGACCTTCTCTTTTAGTTCTTTCACTGTTTGAGGAGATTGGGATGGTGATACATGATGTGATGGTGTTGGTGGTGTTGCAGATGGTACTGGTGTAGGGATTGGTGATGTAAGATGAGTTGGTGAGATGTAACCAGGTGAAGAACTTGATGATGGTGATTCAGAGGATGGTGTTGGTTCTTCAGGATGTTGTGGTAACATTTCATCAAAAAGTGGTATTTCTTCCCCATTGAAACCAATTCTCATGTTTGAAAATACTTTGTGAGAAAGTTTTGGTGTTTCATAAAGTTAGTGTGGGGGAAGCAACAAATGTTTTGATTTTGCAATGATGCATGAAATAAATCTTGGATACATCAAAAACTTTGTTTCGCTATCCACATTTTTCGTCAATCCTTCAAAAATATGTTTGGAAAAATTGAATTTTCTGTTTGTTGCCAAGCAGATGAGAGCAGAAGCCATGTTTCCACTAAATTGCTCCCAAGAGGTTTTCTTTTGGCTCAAACAATGAAGGATTGTATGGATCAAAAATCTCCATTGTGGAGTAAAATGCTTTTTAAGAAAGGTGAGTTTATTAGAATCAGCATGATACCCCATTCTTTCCAAATTTTCAAAAATTTCAGTATCAGGCAATTGACTAATACCATCTGAATCATCCAAATGAAGATCTCTTCGAATGGATGACTTAGTAAGAGTCAATGTTTTGCCATCCACTTTGGCTTTTATTCTTTGTTCCCCATTTTCAGAAGTTTTAACTTTAGCTGTTTGCCAAAATTGTAAAATTTGAGATTCATAAATAGTGGGATTAACTAGTAAAGCAAACCTGATGTACGAATCATTTAAAAAGTCCACTATTTGATGAAAAGAGGCATTATCCTCAGACTTTTCCAAAAATGCTAACTGATTGTGACGTTTAACAAAAGTTAGAACGGCCATGGTGAAAGTTAATGAAAATCTTGATTATGATGGTGGGATTTGTTGGTGGTACTGGTAGAAGATGAAAGGTGTATGTTAATTGTGATAAGGACTGATGAAAGATTTTATGAGAGAAATTACTTTTAACCGACAATAAGAAAGATTATAATAAGTAAATGAAAAGGCGGTTAAAAAGATCTTTTATATGTGAAATATAATATAATATAATCCTCAGTAATTTACAGAACTACCCCAACGGCTAAATGTAACTACCAGGCCCAACGGCTATAATTTGTATCTGACAGGCTCAACGGTTATCTAGCAGTACCATTTTACTCTAGCAGTACCAAAATTTGAACTACCAGTACCTTTGAAAGAAAATATTACTTGGCAGTCTCTTTGAAATTTTAGCAAAAATCCCTTATAGTTTTTAGCAAACTATCAGCTATCAACGGATTTGATTTGTCTTTACCAAAAGCCGTTTGCTTATGGACTAGTTAACTATTTACTGTTAAGTATGGTTAGTTAAATACCATATAGTTTTTGGTAAACTATCAACCATCAACGGATTTGATTTGTCTTTACCAAAAGCCGTTTGCTTATGGACTAGCCAGCTCTTAAGTTTGTAAAACTTTGGTGAACTGAATACCAATTCCATATTGACCTGAAAGATGGTGCAATTTCCTTGGATGGAGGAAATATAAGAGGCAATGATGCTGTGTATCTTGGATGCTTGATCCCTTCTGAATATTTGATCTATTCTTATCATTTTCAACCTCTGCATCATCTTGTATGCTCTTGTCTTTTTCTTTCATAAATTGGTTTTTCTTCCATTCTGGGCTATTATTTCCTCCCCTGAGATTGTTACCTCCCCTGAGATGTAAATAACTTTTATTTCCCCTTTTTGTTTGGAAGATCTCTTGTTTTGTTATCAACCTGAAATTTGTTAGTTGCAAACCAAAAGAACAAAGTGCAAAGCACTTGATCTATAGCATTGTAAATATTTAAGCATCAATATGAACAAAACAGAGCAAATTTTATACTAGCAGGACCAATTATGAACTGACAGTACCTTTTGACTAACTAGCAGTACCATGTTTAAAAGCCAATACCAGTTATTTTTATGTACAAAAACACATGTTTTTCAAAGATTTATCATTCCAATACCTCCTACAAGGTATTTGAATCTACCTAAATCAAAAGCTTTGGTGAGAAGGTCTGCATAATTCTTTTCAGAATCAATTTTAATAACTTGTATTAACCTTTTCTCATTGCAATCCCTTATGAAATGGTGTCTGATTTCAATGTGTTTTGTTTTTGAATGTTGAACTGGATTTTTAATGATACATATAGTACTGCTATTGTCAATGTAAATAATGGTGTTAAGAAAATTGTACCCATAGTCAAGCATTTGATTTTGGATCCAAAGAACTTGCCCACAACAACTTGCACCAGCAACATACTCTGCTTCAGTTGTAGAGTTGGCCACCATTGTTTGTTTCTTGCATTGCCAAGATATGAGTCTGCAACCAAGAAATTGACATCCACCAGTTGTGGATTTTCTGTCTAGAGTTGCACCAGCATAGTCACTATCAGAATAAGCCACCAAATCAAAAGATGATTCCCTTGGATACCATAGCCCCAACCTAGGTTGACCCTTGAGATATCTAAAGATTCTTTTGACTGCTGTGAGATGAGAAACTTTGGGATGTACTTGAAACCTTGCACATACACATACTGAGAACATGATATCTGGTCTTGATGATGTAAGGTACATCAAGGACCCAATCATTGATCTATAATTATGCAAATCCACATCTTCACCCTCAGCATCTTTTAGTAACCCCTTTTCTGAATCCATTGGTGTACTTGCAACCTTAGAATCAGCAAACTAAAATTTCCTTAGGATCTCTGCTACATACTTATCTTGGCTGATAAATATGCCTTCTTTTGATTGTTTCACTTGGAGACCCAGAAAGAAAGTAAGTTCCCCCATGGAACTCATTTCAAACTTACTATGCATAAGTTTTTCAAATTCTACACACAAGTCTTGGTTTGTGGATCCAAAGATAATGTCATCAACATAAATTTGCACCAGCAAGATGTCTTTCTTAGTTCTTTTGATGAACAAAGTTGGATCAATCTTGCCTCTTTGGAATCCATTTTCTAATAAATAGCAAGCCAATGTTTCATACCATGCCCTAGGAGCTTGGTGTAGACCATAAAGAGCCTTGGTGACCCTATACACCTTGTCTGGATACTCTGCATCAATGAAGCCTGGAGGTTGAGAAACATACACCTCTTCTTCAATAGTACCATATAAGAAGGCACTTTTAACATCCATTTGGTAAACAGTGAAGCCTATGAAAGAAGCATAGGCCAAGAATAGCCTGATTGCTTCAAGTCTTGCAACTGGAGCAAAAACCTCTTCATAATCTACCCCTTCTTCTTGAGTATACCCTTGGGCCACCAATCTTGCTTTATTTCTGATCACTATTCCTCTTTCATCTTTCTTGTTTCTGAACACCCATTTGGTTCCAATTGCCCAATGACCTTTTGGCAAATCAACCAATTTCCAAACCTTCTGAAGCTTGAATTGAAGAAGTTCTTCTTGCATTGCTTCAACCCAACTTGCATCATCTAAGGCTTTGTTAATGTTTTTGGGTTCAGCTTGAGAGAGAAAACATGAAAACAGGCATATGTTGGCAACTTCATGATTCTTTTCTTCATAAATAGATGAGATAAACCCTTCTTGATCTGAAGTCAAGACTTGAGATCTTGTTCTAACACCAGAATCAATGCTACCAATCACATCATCAGAGGAGTGATCTTTGAGAATTCTTGTGTTGTGTGTTGTAGGAACTTCATAGGTAAATGGAAGATTGCCAATCCCCACTTCTTCTGGTAAAGAATCATCTGTTTGAACATTTAATGGCTCAGCAGTACCAATTTGTGAACTGGCAGTACCATCTGGTGAACTAGCAGTACCATTGTCATTTGCACTACTTTCTTGATTCTCTTGACCTTGAGTTCCATGATCATCTTCAGTACCTTCATTTGTTGTATTTGAAGGTTCTTCAAGACTTGAAGATAAATCCAACCCTTTCCAAATTGGCATCCAGATGTAATCTTGATCTTTAGGTGTTTCAACATTGTCTTCAAAACATGCATTATCATTAGTATTTGTACCTGAAACAGGCACATAATTCATAGATTCTGAAAGCCTATCAATATCAAACATCCAATCTGGCCCAATGCCTTTCACATTTGTTAGTTTCTCTTGAATCTCTATGTGAAGATTTTCTTCCACTAGCCTAGTGCAACTATTATACACTCTATAGGCCTTACTTTGCAAAGAATACCCTATCAAATAGCCTTCATCAGCTTTTCCTTCAAACTTGCCTAAATGATCTTTGGTATTGAGAATAGTGACATGACATCCAAAAGGTCTCATAAAACTTAAAGATGGTGTTCTACCAAAGAAAAGTTCATAAGGTGTCTTTTTATGTGGCTTTATCACAAGAACCCTGTTTTGCACATAACAAGCAGTACCTACTGCTTCAGCCCAAAATGAAATAGGCAACTTAGAGTCTACTAACATTGTTCTAGCAGCCTCTATAAGTGTTCTATTTTTCCTTTCTGCTACTCCATTTTGCTGTGGGGTTCTAGCTACACTAAATTCTCTTTTTATTCCTTTTTCTTTGCAAAAGTCATCCATAACCCTATTCTTGAACTCTGTCCCATTGTCACATCTGATGACTTTGACTTTCTTATCAGATTGGTTTTCTACCTCAGTTATATAAGATTTAAGGATCTCACTTGTTTCATGCTTAGATCTTAAAAAGAAAACCCAAGAAAATCTGTTGTAATCATCAGTAACTACAAGACAATATTTTTTACCATTCAAGCTATTCACATTAGTAGGACCAAAAAGATCCATATGAAGCATGTATAAAGCTTGAGAAATTGAGTTATGGGTCTTGGGCTTACAAGAAGCTCTATGTTGTTTGCCTTTTTGACAATCAACACAGGTTTGGTCATTTTGAAAAATCTTTTTGGGTAAACCTCTCACCAAATCATATTTTGAAATTGTATTGATTGTTTTAAAGTTTACATGACCAAGCCTTCTATGCCAAAGCATAGATTCATCCAATGAGGCTTTTGCTACTAAACAAGTTAGACTCTCCTTAGGATCAATGTTCTTTAAATCAACACTGTACATATTGTTCCTTTTTGGGATTTTAAGAAGGATCTGATCTTCATCAGGCATTTTAAAATCAGAAGAAAGAACCATACATTCATTGTCAGTAAAGAGAACATTGTTCTTTTTGTCACACATTTGTGAGACACTAAGGAGATTAAACTGAAGTTCTTTCACAAAGTACACATTTTCAAAATCTAATTTACTGGTTTTGATAGTACCTTTACCAGTAATCTTTCCTTTAATTCCTCCCCCAAAGGTAACATATCCTCCATCAATTGTTTTGAAGTCTGTGAGAAAAGACATGTTGCCTGTCATGTGCCTTGAACATCCACTATCTACATATCCTTGATCACCAATATCAGTTGAATGTTCCTGCACATATATAGACATATTAGTTTCCTTGGGGTACCCAAGCCATGACAGACTTGGGTTTGCCTCTTGCATCAATGTAATCAAACCTTTTTAGGATTGTTGATGCACCTTTTGATTGGAGTGGTTTCCATATCCAACATGCTGAGGACTTAACAGCATTTTCCTTTTTAATCCATTTTGTGGTCTTTGGTCTATCAGTACCAATTTTGGCAGTACCATTTGGTCTAGCAGGACCTTTTGGTTTTGGTCTCCAAATTTGTGTTTTGACCACAGATTTCTTTTGAATAGGATTATTCACAACTTTTGGTGCATATTTGAAAGTGTTTCTTGCACCCTTATCAGTTGGTTTTGAGTTAACAGGCTTATTTTGTCTAACAGTATGTTTATCTTTTGGTGTGTTAGACTTCACAAAACTTTTTCTGGGGTGAGTTCCATTTGTTTTAGACTTTGATTTACTCCCAGAAACCCAGTTGTTACAATAAGCATGAGTATGATTAAAACTACCACAATAATAACAAGCCTTATTGTACATAACAAAATCATCACCAAGTTGGTGTGACTTAAGATTGTTCCAATTTCTTTGGCTACCTCTAGGTTTGCTATTACATTTAGCACAACATTCAACTGTTTTCAAAATAGCTTTAGCCATAGTCTTAATCTCTACTCTTTTAGGACTGACTGGTCCTACTTTGTTTCCTTTGGTTGAAACAGTCTCTTCTTCATCATCATCAGATATCCAATCTTCAATAATTAGAACATCTGATTTCTTATCAGTGAGCACCTTTTTGTTGGAGAGTGATGCAACACTAGCATTCTCCAAAGGTTCACTTTTCTCTACAGGTTTAGCTAATGGTTTGTTGATGAATTCATGTAAACCTGATTCTGCAAGATCTAATCCTGGGGGACAAGGGATTCCTCTATAAGGAGGTGGACATGTCTTGTATCCAATCCCTGATTTGATTCTTTTGTTCATCTGATTTTCAACTATGCTTCTAGTACAATCAGAAGCAGTTTCCAAAGTGGTAACTGTTAGTTGAATATTTTCCTTTGCCAATGTCACTTTAGCACACTCAGTTCTTAACATTTTTATTTCTGCATCTTTCAAAAATATTTGTCTATTAAGAATAGCTTTTGTGTCAGAAAAAGTGAGTTCATTTTCCCTAAAATGGATTATTTGCTTCTCAAGTTTAGCCATACCACACTTATGATTTACTAGGTCTTGATGTGTTTTTCTTTGTTCTAATGTCAGTTCATCATAAAATTTTCTTAAAGTTTCTAATTCTTTAAAAACTTCACAATTATTAGAACATTTGGTAGTTTGTACCTCAGGAGTGGAGAAAGCCATCAAAGCTAATTCATCTGAAGTTGACTCCTCTTCACCCATAAAACTCCAATCAAAACCCATCCCATCAATAGCAACCATTGCTTTAGGCTCAATGATTTCCACAGCCTTGCTCTTGCTTTCAAAGCTTCCTTTCTTCTCAAAGCTTCCCTTGTTCTTGTTCTCAAACCCTCTTCCCTTGTCATCCTGCTTCTTTGGTCTTCTACACTCTCTTGAGTAGTGACCCTTCATGTGGCAGTTGTAACACTCCACTTTGGACTTGTCATACCCAGCAGGCTCATTACCATCTATGATAATCTTCTTTCCAGTCCTCATCAGTAACTTCTTAGCCCTTATGCTCAGAAGTGAAAGTTGCCACTTTATGTCCATTTCTTCAAGATCATCATCATTGATCTCTTGAAGATCTTCAAAAGTTAATATGGACCCATTGTGTTGTGATGTCAGGAAGGCACACCCAATTGTTTCATCTAGAATGGTTCTGGTACTGCTAGAAGTACTGGCAGTACCAAAGTTTGTGTTGGCAGTACCTTCTTCTCTGCCATCTTTTTCTTCATCTACAACTCTTGAGGTGCTTGAAGATGATACAAAAGCCATATTTCCTGAGCTTGAACCAGTAGTCTTCTTCACTTCATGCTCTACTATTTTGAAGTTGTTGTAGAGATCATTAAGACTCATCTGATCAATATCTGGTTTGTTTTTCCAGACAATGACATGCATGGACCATTTAGAGGGTAAACTCCTAAGAAATTTGGAGTTTAAGTCTTTTTTAGATACCATTACTTCATGAATGGCTAACTGACTTGACAGCTTTTGAAGTCTATTGAACATGCTGTCCAAAGACTCATTTGTTGTGGCTACAAAGTTTTCAAACTGATGTTTGAGGAGAGTTTTCTGAGTTTTCTTGGTGGCATCATTTCCACCAAATCTAGCCACAATAGCTTCAAAAAGGGTTTTAGCACATTTGTACTTGTTGAAAATCAAAAGCTGATCATTTGGAATAGTCATGAGTAGCATACTCCTGGCTTTTAGATCATTTCTCTTTTGAATTCTTTCTTCTGCGCTTGTTGGGTTTACTTGCACATGTGTTACAAGTGCATCGTTTACTGTGGAGTTGGTGATTGAGGGTTTAAATGAGTTTCCTTCTTCAATAATCTCCCAAAGTGCATAGTCTTGCACTTGAAAGTATTGTTCTACCCTCAGTCTCCACATATCAAACTCATTTTGTTTGAGTAATGGAAGTTTAGCAGCAACATTGGTTTGAATGTGTTCAACATCCATTGTTCTTTTAAATCGTAAATATCAGCCTAGCTCTGATACCACTTGTGAAGGATTATACAAACACTTGGGATGTGAATCTTAATAATGTGTTTGGGATATTTATGTATGAATGTGATGTAGTATGCGGAATCTACTATAACACACTTTAAAAGAACACAAAGGTGATGAGTATGTAAACGTGAGTTATAATGAACAATGAACACAACTTTAGTAACACAAAACGATTCAATATTATTGATGAAATAATACGGATGATCTAACTATCACCAGGATTACAAAGTAACCTTGAATCTTTGATTGTTTAAGGATTTGTGAATTAGTAACTAAGTTACTAGAGAGATGTTGTTAGTTCAGGTTATTAGTTGGGAAAAGCTTACTACAAAGGTGGTGACTAAGGGATCCTTTTATAGGATAAGGACCCCTTATTACAAGTTGTCAAGTTGTTGAATATAATAAGATACTTGGACTTTCTAGCCTACAATTAAATACAACTACCAATGTAAACTACTCTGAATATTCTTCTGCACAAACATGGAAGACTGAACTACTTCTACATAACGTATTACATTGTACAAAGACTAATAATACAACAAATATCTACAAATAAATATCTATCAACTTGACCATAAACTTGGCAGGACCTTTATCAACTAGCAGTACCTTCTCACCCAGAAGGTACTGTTAGTACATCTTCATCTTCTTCAAAATCAACTAGCAGGCTCTTGGCTTGTCTGGCAGGCTCTTTGACTTGAACATTTTATTCCCAACTAAGAGTTAGACTTGTGGTATCTCTCCCTGCAATCATAAGATTAAATAAAGTATCTTTGATAAATTTGCAAGGGTTATACCGTGGTGGTCCTTGTATTCCCTCAAAAATCCTGTTAGAGCACTCGGTGTTTTAACGTGACACCCGAGTGAAACTTTCACATTTTCGAGTTAAAACCAAGTTAACCATACCGTGTCCCTACGTTAAAGGCAAACTTTCACCTCCACGTTAAAGTGTTGTTTTTTTTGTGAGTTAAGGTTTAACTCCCATACCGTGTGGTGTGTTAAGGTTTAACTCAGGTTTTTTTAGTTGAGTTATGATAAAAGTGGGGCCCAAAATGTTGAGTTAAGCTTGAGTGATGATAAGGGGTGTTTTTTTTTAGTTAAAGGTGAAAATGTTAAAGCTGATGCGGCGCTGACGTGGCCGTGGGTGAAAGTTTCACCTTGTGTTAAGATACCTTATGCTCTTAGTAAACTTACATCTTCTAACTGATCTTTCTCCAAATCATCAGCATAGAGTTGCTTTTCTTGTTTTTCCTTTATTAACTTGTAGAAAAGCTCATCAACTACCTTGCTGGCATCAGTGGCATGCTTCTCGTTTCCAATTTATAGCCGGTTTAAAAACTTCCATAAAAATGATGGGAGAAAATATCTATTGAAGATGGTCTTTTAAGACTTAGAGATGGCTGCGTCATATGCAATGTAAGGAAGATCAACTGATAAGGTTTCAAGATCATAGTCAAATAGTAAATTCATGATGACATCAAAACTTAGCCCTCTGGAGTTTGGAAAATATTTTGTAAGTTCGTCTTTGATCCTTTTTCTGATATGTTATCAAAAACGGGCATAATTCAAGCTTTTTGTGCATGTCAATCCACATGGTTTCTCCATCAGTTTCTTAAATTTTGTATGGTTGATAAGCGACATATATGGTTGTTTTGCGTTGCAATTCCAACAGCTTGGAATCACCATTGAAGATACCATTACCAAGGATATCTAAAATTTCTCTAAACACAGCATCTTTCAGCTCGTAATTATGATAGTTGGTGGCTGTTAAATACTGAAAGTTGGCTGGATCACTCGTGACAAGCATGTCACGGTTGATAAACCAAGGGCCTTTGAGCATGAATGTGTTAGTTTTGTGGATATAAATTAATATGTGTATGACCGGATTCGAACACGAGACTTCGGGATTGCACACTTTACGTATAAGTTTCAGTATTTTAATAATTAATATAATGAGTTATGTTTAATTATTAATTTCACAAATAAACACTTAACGGATGTTAGTACTTAACGGGAATTGACTAACGGTCGTTAAATGTTAAAGGGAGACGAATATATGGAAACAAGCCAAGAAGGATCTAGAATCCCTTTGGGAATCCTATATTCGGCCGATCAAGAGGAGGTGGGGTAATCCTACCCTAACTTGGACTCCAAGATTGTTCTAGTATAAATACAAACCCGTTGTATTCATTCTAATCTAATCTTGGTTCCTTGCAAACCCTAACTTCTCTTCTTCTCTCCTCCCTTTGAGCTATTGCCGATCGAACCACACCCCTAAACCCTTAGGGTCGATTTTCATTAGCTCAAATCAAGTGTTTGGTTTGTTTGTGATTCAAGAACCTAGCTTTTCTCATTGAAACGCTTGTAATACGTGTGTACAAGAACGAAGAACAAACATACTTTTGTTTGTGATCTTTTCCCTATTCGACTTTGGTATAGTCGAATTATACTAAACCCAATTTAGGGTTTAATTGGTTCTTGGTTAATTGATTTCTTGTTTCGCTAGAAATCATTAAGGTACGCATATTTTTTTAATTCGGTTAATTATATTACAAGTATTTGATCTTTACATCCGCTGCATGCTTTGATGATGTTTACATGTTTATATATAATTGTTATGATATAAAAATTGAACAGTGGCATCATGAGCCGTTAATACTGTGTAATTAATTATGGAAACACATAAAATTGGATCTTTAGTGATTATTCCATGTTTATGGTTTTCTAGGGTTTTAAAAAATTTGTAAACCCTAATTTTTATAAATATGGGTCAATTACCTATATTTTTTTATAATTAGGGTTTAGTTTTGTAAAACTTGTAGAAACCCTAGGATGCATGTAATTTTTTATGTGATTATTAATGAATATTTGTTATATGTCATTAATTGATATGCGATCCTTATGACCTGATTATTGTTAAATAATAAGTGCTATGTGGGAATCTATGATAAAAACATGCATGTTTTGTCATGGATCATATTGAAGTTGATGTAATTGTTACGTGTTTTGAATTACATGCTATTATTATGCGATTAGAATTAATTAATTAGGGTTTTAGTAATAAAATTGTATGACATGTTTAATTACTAAAAATTAATTAATTATGTAATTAGGGAAGACCTAAAATTGGGGAAGACCCCATTTGAATCGTTATATTAAATCAATTATGTGTGTTATTGTATATATTTATCGTAGGACTTACGCAACCAATTAGTGGTGTATGTGGTCCATTGGTACCTAGCTCGAAAACCAATGGGAGTCTTAGATAAATATATACATGTTAGTTGATTTGTTTAGCATTTACATTATTTAAGTCGTTTATTTTTATTAATTGCGTATTTGTTTATATATGTTTGTGACATGATTGTAAGCAAAAGGACAATTTTTTGAATAGAAAATAAACTGGACTTAATAATGGTGAAATATGATTTTAAACTTTAAAATCTTAAACTTTTAATTGATTGATGCAACTGTACCAAATGGTCAAACGGCGGACCTAATTTGACAAACTATAAGGTGGGTTTAAGGTTGGTTTCGCATTAAATTGTGGCCTCAAAGAGACTCCATTCTGTCTCTCCGCTCGCTTGTGCGTCAAATTAGACTTACCAAGTATAACCATTATATGTACGAAGCATCTTAAGGCAAAGTTGTTAGTTTCTCAACGCCTCAATTAAAACTTTGTTAATTTAAGCTTAGTAAGGAAACTAATGAGTAAAAGTTTTTTATTTGAAACATATGATACAAGATGAATGCATGACATCTTTGTACATATTTTTGATAACACACATCAAAATACTACCCTTTTAATTTAAGTTATATGCCATCCAATGAAACGGAAACACCTGAGATTACTATTTACATTATTGTGAGAATTAGCTAGATGGTAGTTAAAGGGTAAATCTCCATTTGTCGTGAGATCGAGCATGGATAAATTTGCAGTTTCTTAAGTTGGTTAACTTAATTGAGTTGATAGTGAGATCTGATCACTCAAGGCATGAGATGGGGATAAAACATGTTTACATTGCAACTGAAGTTGGCAAAATATGTAAATCCCATAATTTCTAGGAATTGCAATTTGTATATTGGCAATTGAGTTTCGACTCGTACCTTATTGAATACTTTCATTACTAGCAGATCAACTGATGTGATAAAACTATGTCAATTTAGATCCTAGTTTTCAGTGGAAATTAAATGGTTAAATGTTATTTACCATGGGTATTTAATTTTCTTGAAAGGTTTTATTATCGAAAGTACTAACTTTTGAACTTTTTTTCTGTAGAAATGGCTCTACCCGAAAACACTAATATGAACAACATGAGTTCTGCTTTCAAGCAAATGCTTGATAGAGAAAAGTTGACTGGTACAAAGAATTTCAATGATTGGCATCGTTCTTTGAGAATTGTTCTGCGAATGGCCAAAAGAATTGATTATCTTAGTAAGCCTCTTCCTACTGCTCTTGCTGGTACTACATCAAATGCATACCATGAAGAATATAACATTGAGTATGAGAAGCACAATGATGTGGCTTGTCTTATGTTAGCTGGGATGGACACTCAATTGCAAAAGTAATTTGAGAACTATGGTCCCATGGACATGATCAATGAACTCAAACGTATGTTTGAGAAACCACCTGCTGCAGAGTTATATGAATTGATAGATTCTCTGCACAGTTGTAAGCAGGATGCTAGTAAACCAGTAAGTGTCCATGTACTGGAAATGAAAAGTTATTTGGACCAATTGGAATGACTCGGTTGTGGTTATGTGCAAGATGTATGTGTTGACCTCATCAATCGATCCCTTAACCAGGATTTGTTTGGTGATTTTGTGCGCAACTACAATATGCATTGCACGGGGAAGACAATCAGTGAGTTACATGCAATGCTCATTGACTTTGAGAAATGATTGTCAAAGAAGGCACCTACTCCCACTGTATTAGCAATACAAGGTGGTAGGATTACTAAGCCCAACAAACCCAAACGCGAACAAGAAGGGTAAAGGCGATGGAAAGGGTAAACAAGTTATGACCTACCAACAAATGCCTAAGAAGCAGAATCCTCCTAAGAAGAAGGAGAATCCCAAGGAGGATTTGGCTGCTTGTCACCACTGCAACACACCAGGACATTAGAAGAGGAACTGTCCATTGTTTCTAGAAGAGTTGCGTCAAAATAAAAATAAGAAGGCTGGGAATGTCGCGAGCACTTCAGGTATTTTTATGATTGAATTATTTTCTTTTCCTCGTAAGCATAATTCCTGGGTATATGATACGGGATGTGGTACTCATATTTGTAACACATCACAGGGACTTAGAGGAGCAAGGAAGCTGGCCTATGGAGAAAGATACTTGTACGTAGAAAATGGCATACGTGCAGCTGTTGAAGCCATAGGGACATTCGATTTAGTCTTACCTTCGGGTTTAATACTAGTTTTGAATAATTGTCATTATGCACCTTCTATAATTAGAGGTGTCATTTCAGTTTCTTTGTTATTGGCTATTGGTTTTGTTCACACATTTATTAATAATGGAATTTCAGTTTCTTTAAATAATGTTTTTTACTTTAATGCAATTCCAATAAATGGTGTGTTTGAAATTGACATGGAGAATCATGTGTCCAATAGAAATAATTCTATGTATAGCATTAGCAATAAGAGAATCAAGTCAGACTTGGATTCATCTTATCTTTGGCATTGCCGTCTTGCACATATTGGCAAGAAACGCATGGAAAAGCTGCAACATGATGGGCTTTTGCAAAATATCAATGATGAATCATTTGATAAATGCGAATCTTGCATATCTGGAAAGATGACAAGGAAACCTTTTTCACATCAACTGGAAAGGGCTACAGATCTACTTGGATTAATACATAATGATGTGTGCGGTCCACTTAGACATGTGTCAAAACGCGGTGCTAGCTACTTCTTAACCTTTACGGATGATTACAGTCGTTATGGTTATGTTTATTTACTTAAACATAAACATGAAGTCTTTGAGACATTCAAGGTTTTCAAAAGTGAAGTAAATTACAACTCGGTAAGAAATTAAGGCTCTTCGATCCTATAAAGGTGGTGGATATTTAAGCCAAGAGTTTAAAGATTATTTAGCTGAGTGTGGTATCGTCCATCAACTCACATCTCCTTATACTCCACAGCAAAATGGTGTATCTAAAAGGAGAAATCGTACATTGCTAGATATGGTACGATCAATGTTTAATCTTACAACTCTTCCCTTATCCTTTTGGGACTATGCCCTTGAAACTGCTGTTCGCATATTGAATATGGTTCCAACTAAGAAGGTTGATAAGACTCCATATGAATTATGAACCGGAAAAGCTCCCAACTTTTCTTACTTAAAGGTCTGGGGTTGTGGGGCGTTTGTTAAACGTGAACTCACCAGATAAACTCCAACAGAGATCTGTTAAGTGTGTCTTCGTAGGATACCCAAAGGAAACAATGGGTTACTACTTTTACTTCCCACCAGAAAATAAAGTCATTGTGGCTAGGTATGGAGATTTCTTTGAAAAGAATCTTATATCTCAAGAATTCAGTGGGAGAATTTATGATCTGGAAGATGATCAAGAAGATACATCACCTTCTGAAAACACTAGCACACTTCCTGTGGAACCTGAAAGTCTAGGTCCTCCACCTGAAGTTGAAGTGGTTCCCATTCGCAGATCTGCAAGAACTGTGAAAGCTCCTGAACGTCTATGTCTTAACGTAGAGTGTGAGGAAACTATACTAAGGGATCTTGATGAACCTACTAGTTATAGGGATGCCATTAATAGTCCTGAAAAGGATAAATGGCAGGTTGCTATGAATGGAGAAATGCAATCCATGAGAGACAACGAAGTCTGGATTGAAGTAGACCTTCCTCCCAATGCCAAGGTAGTTGGAAGTAAGTGGCTCTTCAAGAAGAAAACTGACATGGATGGCAATGTACACACCTATAAAGCTCGTTTGGTAGCTAAAGGCTTTACCCAAACATATGGTGTTGACTACGAGGAGACCTTTTCTCTTGTAGCTGACATTAGAGCTATTAGGATTCTAATAGCTATAGCAGCATACTATGACTATGAGATTTGGCAAATGGATGTCAAAATCGCCTTCTTAAATGGTCGCTTAGATGAAGACATCTATATGGCACAGCCTGAGGGGTTTGTGAATCCAGAATTTCCTGAGCGTGTATGCAAGCTTCAAAGATCCATTTATGGATTGAAGCAGGCATCAAGGCAATGGAATAAGAGATTTGATGAAGAAATTAAAAGGTTTGGATTTACTCAGAATCTTGATGAGCCATGTGTATATCACAAAGCTAGTGGGAGTAATGTTACTTTCCTTATCCTATATGTCGATGACATATTGATCATGGGAAAGCATATACCAAGTTTAAATGAGGTTAAGTCCTATCTTGGTAAATGTTTTTCTATGAAGGATTTAGGAGAAGAAGCATACATCCTTGGAATCAAGATCTACAGAGATAGATCAAAGCGGTTGATTGGATTAAGTCAAAGTGCTTACATTGATAAAATATTGAAGAGATTCAATATGCAAAATTCCAAGAAAGGATATTTGTCAATGCAAGTAGAACATGGCTTAAGTAGTAAACTATGTGCTTCAACACCTGAAGAGGTAGCACACATGAGGAAAGTTCCATATGCTTCAGCAGTAGGATCTATCATGTATGCAGTAAGATGCACAAGGCCAGATGTGGCGTTTGCACAGAATATGACCAGTCGTTATCAACAGAACCCAGGTGGACTTCACTGGCATGCTGTTAAGAACATTCTTAAGTATTTGAGGAATACAAAAGAGATGTTTCTAGTATATGGGGGAAATCCAGATGCAGAACTTGGTGTTACAGGTTTCTGCGATGCGTCCTGGCAAACTGATAAAGATGATACAAAGTCTCAGACGGGTTATGTCTTTGTCATTAATGGAGGAGCAGTAGACTGGAAGAGCAAGAAGCAGAGTACAATAGCGATGTCTGTAACAGAAGCTGAGTATATTGCTGCATCAGAAGCTGCGATGGAAGCTGTTTGGATAAGGAAATTCATTTCGGGGCTAGGAGTTATGCCGTCAATTGAATTACCTATTAATATGTATTGTGACAATTCTGCCGCAATTACATTCGCCAATGAACCTGGAGTCATGAAGGGCGCCAGACACTTTCCTAGAAGATATCACTATGTTCGAGAACAAGTCGAAATAGGTGAAATCAATTTACTCAAAGTTCACACAGATGACAATCTAGCTGATCCCTTTACGAAGGCTTTACCTAAGGAAAAGCTTACTCAACATGCCAATGGCATTGGACTTCGTTTAGCTAGTAGTTTCATGTAAATCTGTGGTTAGTATTTGGATAAAGGATAATGTAAACAATTATTATCTTAATGAAATAAAATATTTTGTTATGTTTATTTTCATTTATAATATTGTATCCTATATTTGCATGTTTAATCCATGAATAACTTATGTTATTCTAAATAGTCCGTTGTCAATCAATGATATGAGAATATTATTGAATTAAGACAAATCTGAGTTTTGGTAGAATATACTTAAGTATATTGATGCGTTGGACATGCCAAATTCACATGATATTCAATAAATGAATAAATTGAATATAGGACAGATCCCAACCACATGATTGTACTTTATAGATCTTTGTCATTAAAGTAAATCATGAATATTTATCCTCAGACTTGAGATACCGAATAACTGTCGCGGATGTAGCTCATTTTCTGTAAGATAGGCTAACGCTATCCGTAACTGGTAGTTATAAGGGCTATTTTCAGAAGTGATGCAAAGTTCAAGGGTTATGCTTGTAGTCAAGAAAGAATTTGTTCCTTCAAATTTGTTTTGAAGTATAATACTGCTGGGCCCCTCGTAGGGTTGACAAGATGTTTGCATGGCCATGCCCAGGATCTATCTGGAATACGTTCGGATGATTTGGTAATCTTGATCAATTATTAATAACGAGAAACAGAATAGTTAATTATGGAATGACTTAGATACATATCCATATTAACGTGGTATTAGAAACAAAAGGATAAGTATGATGATGATTCATCAAAAGGTTTTTTCCAGGAAACCACACTCAGGGTCGTTCTGGGGGCATTGGGGTGTTATGCTAGACTAACCAATGTCATTACTATATTAATGTATATCCAAGTGGGAGCTGTTAGTTTTGTGGATATAAATTAAAATGTGTATGATCGGATTCGAACACGAGACTTCGGGATTGCACACTTTACGTATAAGTTTCAATGTTTTAATAATTAATATAATGAGTTATGCTTAATTATTAATTTCACAAATAAACACTTAACGGACGTTAGTACTTAACGGGAATTGATTAACGGTCGTTAAATGTTAAAGGGAGACGAATATATGGAAACAAGCCAAGAAGGATCTAGAATCCCTTTGGGAATCCTATATTCGGCCGATCAAGAGGAGGTGGGGTAATCCTACCCTAACTTGGACTCCAAGATTGCTCTAGTATAAATACAAACCCCTTGTATTCATTCTAATCTAATCTTGGTTCCTTGCAAACCCTAACTTCTCTTCTTCTCTCCTCCCTTTGAGCTATTGCCAATCGAACCACACCCATAAACCCTTAGGGTCGATTTTCATTAGCTCAAATCAAGTGTTTGGTTTGTTTGTGATTCAAGAACTTAGCTTTTCTCATTGAAACGCTTGTAATACGTGTGTACAAGAACGAAGAACAAACATACTTTTGTTTGTGATCTTTTCCCTATTCGACTTTGGTATAGTCGAATTATACTAAACCCAATTTAGGGTTTAATTGGTTCTTGGTTGATTGATTTCTTGTTTCGCTAGAAATCATTAAGGTACGCATATTTTTTTAATTCGGTTAATTATATTACAAGTATTTGATCTTTACTTCCGCTGCATACTTTGATGATGTTTACATGTTTATATATAATTGTTATGATATAAAAATTGAACAGAATGTACCTCCGTTTTGTTTAAAATAATCGGTGACATAATCATGAAACCGATGAAAGTTTCATAACAGGCTCAGTGTCATACCTAATATAGGCAAATTGGTGGGCAATACGGATTTTCAAGTTCTAAGTATATTGTGAAAGTAAAGAGAAATAAAGCAGCAGATCAGGAAAGAAAACATATATGAGTATTGCAAAATGACATGTTGATAGATACAAAATTATCTGTTTGGTTATATGTCATGTATTTATAGTAAAAATTATATGCAAATTATCTGGTAGGGGCTTGGTACACATTAGCAGTAGACATAAATACGGGAAAACAACATCTACAAGCTAACTGGATTACTCGATTAAGAAGCACCCGACTACTATAAGAAAATTAAATGATTTTTTTAGTGAGAGTACTCGTTTTAGTAAAAAGAAAATTCTAGGGCAAATTCTTTGAAAAAGAATCATAGCCACAAATGTGTGTTTCGCGTACCGAACAAAAAAAATTGACATTTTGACTATTATACTCGTCTCTTTTGTCTCTTTTAAGTATTATGACCATTTTACCCTTCCAAGTTATATAAATGGTCCCTGTGAGTTTGTGAAAATTGCATCCACCGTCCTTACGCTAAATTACATAAATGGTCTCTGTCCTTACGCTAAATTGCGTCCATCGTCCCTATTTTTTTTCTAATTTTTTTTTTCTGAAATGTTTTTACGGAATTATTTTTTTTTAGAAATCTTTTTTTAGAAATTTTTTTAGAATTTTTTTTTTCTAAAAAATTATTTCAGAAAAAAAAATGAAAAAAAAAATAATTTCAAAAAAAAAATTATTTTTCTAAAAAAATTATTTCAGAAAAAAAATTTCTAAAAAAATTTTATTATAAAAAAGTTATTTCAGAAAAAATAAATGGAAAAAAAAATATCGAAAAAAAACATAATTGGTAAAATTGTCATTACATAATTTTTTTTTGTCTTTAGTACTCACAAGTAGACTAAAATGTCAAGTTTGATAGTCAGAATGTCAATTTTTTTTGTTCGGTACGCGAAACACACATTTGTGGCAAGTATGATGTATTTTCAAATAATAATTTAATAAAAGTAGCTATATATCGAGTATGGCATTTCTATCATGTACGTTCCCCACTGAAAATTATGACGTCCCAATCAATACTGTAACAATATACGATATTGTTACATATGTAACATTATTTGTGTTTTGTAAGACAAATTTCGCTAAATTTGCTTCTGTATATATTATTGAAAATATTCTAACTCTTCTGCCAACCCGAGAGGCATTGAGGACGAGCATCTTGTCACGGCCCTAAGTGGAGGTATTGTTGGGCGTGAATTCCTGGACTTGTATTTGATGACAAATTGTTTGAAGGATGCGCTTTTGACAAACAAATCACGAAGCATAAGCTTGCTAATGCTATCTTCCAAGTTTTGCTGCTACACAAAGGTCCGCTAGCGGACTTTACTTAATTTGTCTAGCAAGCCCGAAATGGTTTCTGAGATTGACCGGACAATTCTTTATCTTTCAAGGAGCAATACTTTGAAGTACTTCAACTTAGAAAATTGTTCACCCAAAAACTATAAGTTGTCTTCATTCTTTTCATTGCAACAAATAGAACCCATAGATGACCCAAAAACTATAAGTTGGCTGAGATTTTCCGATGTGAGATCACTCCCAAGATGCTTAAGAGTTTCCTCACTAATTGCCCGCAACTTGAGCATTTCCATTTGGTAACGTCCACATAACCACTTATGAAGCTCCCTAATTAATTAGGTTTTTTTTTAAGTAATACACATATTTTTTGAACATGTGACTTATTTTTTTTTTTTTTTTATTTTTTTTTTTTTAAGCACCGTATAATCTACATATTCCATTTATTTGATTTTTTGAACATGTGATATATGAAATTAATCCTAATAAATAAGATTGTTAACAATTCAACAAGTTGCACATATAAATTCTACAAGGTGTATATTTGTCAAAGACATTATTTGTAAAACTAATTATTCTTACCACGATTTAAATATATTTTAAAATTCAACAGATTAGGATTATAAAAAAAAATGTGATTAAGATGTATAGTTTTTTATACCGTATAAATATAATGAAGTCACACTCTCTTCTACTTATTTGCAACTATAAGTCAATGTCAACCACTTTGACCTCATAACTTCATAATATTATCCACTATTGCATTTATATTGAATCAGCATAGTGCATGTACTCTACAATTTTATATGTATTAGTTTGATAGTTTAAGTTAATCTAACAAAATATTCTCACAGTTTATAATGTTATCGTAACATTGAACATAAAATGAAAAACATTTATCGCAAAATATTTTATAACCGAGTACCCACCACCGCAACCAGTGGCAGAACCAGGAAGTTAGAGGATGGGCCAATTTTACCTTGACAAAAGTTGTTGTGCACCCGATGACGAAGATAGAGATATAAGGTTTTTACACGGTTGGGCTTAAGCGTGAATTGCAATTTGATTAATTTGGTAGTGAAGCGCAATTTAATAAAAGCCTAATAATAAATTTTTTTTACACTAAAAAATGATTTTTTTTCCCCCAAGCATGGAGGGCACTGCCTATCATACAATTGTTGATTCGTGAAAAAACAAGAATCGCTAGAAAAATTGCGGTGAATTAATCTGAAAGTAGGTGAAGTCTGGAACATTAATTCATCCAAGGTAAAGTTTCTTTGCTAATTTTCAAATTACTTCTGTATGATTATTTAGGAAATCAGTATGAATTGTTGGTTAAGTTTTTGTACTCGAACCCACCCGGCCTATAAGTGATTTGATCCTAAACAGTTCTTAGGTGCTATTATATATGCATTAATGCATATATGAGACGACTAAATGATTATCACTATCAATAAATTATTTTTGGTTAGTAAGTTTGTGTTTAAAACATGTATATTAAACCCATAGATATAGGTTTACTGTATTATGAATCAAAAGAATCAGCATAAAAATCTATTACAATGCGATCATCCGGCCATTCATTACACCAAATTATTACACCAAATTTTAATCTTTAAAATGGTGAGAGTTAAAGGAATGAAATGGTTGTCATGGTAGAAAGATTGGATAAAAACTTGAACATGGGAATTAAAATATGATATGGCGTTAATGTGACAGAAAGACTAATGAGTGAAAAGATGCCAATGCATGCTCTAACATATAACGTTGTAGACATTACAAAATAGCTGTTAGGTCTATTTCTTGTTGGGTTCAATACTTAAATATGTATGACTAATATCAAGAAAGCAGAATAGTATGCAATTAAATACATTTGGTTTTGCATATGACTTGCAGCCTTGCATCACACTTCGAGACAGTCATTAAGAGATGGAAGTTCAACTCTTAAGTTCGGATATAATAAGCACCCTTCCTCAGTATATTATTGAAAATATTCTAAGTCTTCTGCCAATCCGAGAGGCATTGAGGAGTGAGGACGAGCATCTTGTCAAGGAAGTGGAGGTATTGTTGGGCGAGCATGCCTGGACTTATATTTGATGACAAATTGTTTGAAGGATCCTCTTTTGGCAAACAAATCAAGAAGCATAAGCTTGCTAATGCTATCTTCCAAGTTTTGCTGCTACACAAGGGTCCGCTAGTGGTCTTTACTTTGTCTAGTGAACTCGAAATGGTTTCTGAGATTGACCGGACAATTCTTTATCTTTCAAGGAGAAATACTTTGCAGTACTTCAATTAGAGAATTGTTCACCCAAAAACTATAAGTTGCTGTCTTCTTTCTTTTCATTGCAACAAATAGAACACATAGATGTCTCATATTGTAGTTTTGAGCCGCCTTTAACATTTATTGGATTTAGTACGTTGAGGTGGCTGAGATTTTCCGATGTTGAGATCACTCCCAAGATGCTTAAGCGTTTCCTCACTAATTGCCCGCAACTTGAGCATTTCCATTTAGTAACGTACATATAACCACTTATGAAGCTCCCTAGAATAAATACGTTCTAATAAAAGATTTTGATGCAGACTGGAAATGCAAAAGATTTTACAAGAGGAAATAAGTTAACATTTGTCGAGTTGTTTGAGTGTTTGCCTTCAGTTGAGCTTTTGGCAATCTCACAGTATTATATGAAGGTAATGTATGTTTTATATTTAGATCTCATATAAGAATATTGAGTATGCTAATTCTGGTTTTGTTGTCCGATTACAGTACTTTGGTACACTTGGTGTTCCACAAAAGCTCTCAAATCCGCTAGCCCATCTCGCATATCTCTTTTTGGGTGTGTGCTTTACGGAGCAAGATGAGCTTTCCGCTACCCTTTGCTTGATCAATAGCTCCCCACATTTAGAAAAACTTTATCTCCAGGTAAATGCAATGATTTTGTCCCCTTTGTTTTCATATTTGATCCATGAGTCCATCCCCATTTACCCTTTAGGAATTAAAAGCGAAACTAGTTACATACCTGAAGGACCCTCGATCAGGGCCTCAGATGTCAAACAAAAGAATGTATAAACCATATCTGTAATTAGAATTGGGGACCATTTCTCTAGATTTACAAAAATTAGAGGGATCATTCATGTAATTTACACTCTTTTTAGTTCTGTCTAATTTTGTGATTTGGTATACTACAATGAACAGCTATAGGTTCCAACAACTTCCATGGATTTTCTTGATATTCAAGACTCCTTGGGCTTTAAGTTGGATCATCTTGTGGAATTGGAGATGGTAGCCTTTAATAACTTAGCTATAGAGATAAATTTTGTGAAACTTGTCTTTGCTAGTTCACCTATGCTAAAGAAAGTACGAATAGAGCTTAACGCCGACCTTTCAGTTGATGAAGAAGTGAGGATGCTTAGAGACTTTGTAAAGGTGTCATTTCCGCATGCATTACCTTCCGCAAAACTAATCATTGAACGCCCAATAACTTCTTCCTAAAGGTGCTACCTTGGTAATGCTAAGACCATAGATTATAAAGCACATTGCTTTTAGGACTATTCTGAACATGTTTAGATCATGTGATTTTTGGTTGATTATGAATTGTTAACCTTTCGCCAGTTTATTTAGGGTATGTTTGGCAACAATAGCTGTTGCTGTTGCTGTTGCTGTTGCTGGTGCTGGTGCTGGTGCTGGTGCTGATGCTGAAAAAGATTAAAATTATAGATTTTTTTTGTATTGATGTTTGGCAAACTAGCTGAAATTGTAAATTAAAAATGTAAAATGACATAATTGGAGATTATTTTGTGGAAAAAAAAAAAGTTGTAGCCCCCATAATCTTTCATAAGTTGGTTTAAGGAGCTTTTATTTTTGGAGATTATTTTTACTATAATCTTTCATAAGTTGTTCAGCCAAATAATGCTACTTTTTAAACAAAAGATTATTTTGTGAAGAAAAAAAAGTTGTAGCCCCCATAATCTCTTATAATCTGCATCACTAACCTTAATAATTTTGTTGTCTTTGGAATTCAGATTGTGCTAAAACTTTTTTTGTACACGCACATTGACTGGGTAAAACCCGAAAGTTTGTAGTATCTTCATGTTTTTACCTTTTTAGCCATATACATTGTCATTTATCAAAACAATCGTTATTCTTCCTCAACGGTCTAAACATAAGAATCATTAAACCTATAATGTTATTCACTTTTTTGTGTTTTTACTACATAAGTGTACAAGTTAGGTTTGAAACCCGTACTAGACCAAAATGATTGGGCTTTCGATTCTAAGCCCAATATAAATCCCATTATGCTTTTTTTCTTTTTTTAACAAATCCCATTATGCTTAATTTTCAGCCATTTGGTTAGTTAAGGAGGCGGTGCATTGAGACGTTGACAGCTGTTTTGCCGCCGCAACATGACAAGCAAGATCTACTTTTGACACCCACTAGTAATTTAATAAGAGAAACGAGCCTAAATTTAAAGCTACATATTTGATTAGTGCATTTAAATAATTACTTGATGAAAAATGATGAGAAAGAAAATAAGTTTATTACACTTGTCATGAAATGAATGGAGTATGTGTAACTTTATGTCTCCTTTGTGGGCATATACAGGGTCGTCTCGTCGTTTTCGGTGGCCCTAGACAATAACAACAAAGAGGCCCGTTACATTTGTAAACTAAAGAGAAAATGCATATAAACTTGAATTATATGACTCTTATATGTTTAATGTTATATATTTTTATATGTAAAACTAATAAAAATATGGTCCTTTTTAAGTGGAGGTCTTGTGCGATGGCACCTATTGTTAGGGGTGAGCATGGGGCGGTTCGGTGCGGTTTTTGGCCAAAACCGAAACCGCCCCGCAATTGCGGTTTTTAAAAAATTGAGGATCCGCACCGCGCGGTTTTTTGCGGTTTCGGTTTTGCGGTTTTGTGCGGTTTCGGGTTTGGTTTTTGGTCACCGCAAGATATATTTTTTATTTTTTGGTGCAGTTTTTGGTGCGGTTTTGCGGGTTTATGTGGTTTTTGGTGCGGTTTTAGTGTGTTATTCTAAAAAATAAAAAAATATATTTAAAAAAATATATCTAAAAAATAAAAAAATATAAATTTTAGTGTGTTATTCTAAAAAATAAAAAAATATATGTATTTAAAAAATTATAAATTGTAGAGTGGTGCGGTGCGGTTTTTCGGTGAAAACCAAAACCGCACCGCAAAATGCGGTTCGGTTTTTTGTGGGGCGGTTTTTTGTGATTTTTGCGGTTTTGCGGTTTTTGTGGGGCGGTTTTTTGTGGTTTTTGCGGTTTTGCGGTTTGCGGTTCGGTTTTTTTGTGGTTTTTTTGTGGTTTTTGCGATAACCCTCTAGGAATATATATCAAAACTTCCAAAAGTTAAAACAGCACGGTCACCTCGCTAGGCGTGCATATTTGGGTTGACAAGTGAAACGTCGGAAACATGCCGGGGATTAAATAGGTGATGCACCGTAAATTTAAATAAAAAAAGTTCGCACTCTCCAAATAACTTGAACGAATGTAAAATCACTATCGTTAACCATTTACCCAAAAATAAGAAAGTAAAACAGTTGACGGTGGGCTGTTCCTCTGCACGCCACCAGCCTAATGAACGGTGTGCCGCCATAAAGAGCATTGATACAGAGTGTGTGACAGGCCCACTATTATTTGTGGTGAACCACCATTCACGCCGTTGACTTTAATTTTAATACTATTGTAGATGTGATGTGGCATGTATCGTTACTTCTGATTGGACTCCACGTATATATAGACGAATACTATGCTACTTACTATTCTAAAAAAATAGGCCTCTATTATAAGAAACCTCATATTATGTGGGGGCCGTCTACTTTTGGTGAAATGTATAATCCGACAAAGCAGATAGTACAAGTGACGGCAGCAGGTCAAAAAGTCAACACCCCCTAAGGGGGGTTAGGATAAGATGGGCCAAAAAAATATTGTAAACAATTTTACCCAATGTTTATCGAGTTACATTGTGTGAACATGTTAGACCATTTGAAGTGCATCAGTTTAAGACTCGGTCGACACCACAAAAGATGCATCCTCCCCATTACCCTCCACCCAACCCGACGCGTCCTAGGCCAAGGAAAAGGAAAACTCGGTCGTAAACAAAACCAAGTTGTGTGAGTATATCTGTTTGTGTGGCCGGTGTTTTATTTAATTGATTTTTGTGAGGTATGTTTTGATAGTGTCCTTGATTTTTCCATTATACTAAGTTGGTAATGAAATTATTGTAGAGAAAGAAAGCTAGGTGACAGTGATGTTCTCGGTCCTGTTGTGATCACCTCACTCATCTAAACATTTTCACTCGATGGGCAAAAAAAAAAATTGCATCCATAGCCGTATCACGTTACTTTTCTATCACTTAGCCACTGCTCACACTTTTTAACTTTCATTAACAATTTATTTATACTCACTAATAAATAAAACGAACACAAACTAACACAACACTCATAGACAGAGATTACCGAACCATCGCAAAAGTCACCCCCTCACGTATGAAACAAATGGCTTCCCAATTAAAATGAACTTATGACTAAAAATAATGATTGAAGTGTTTCATAACCTTTTTAAAAGCAATTTAGACTTCATCAAATGGTTTTAATGTATAGGTGTGCAATTAGAACAAGAAGGTGAATTATATATAAATTTTGTCATAACTTTTAAGTGATCATATACTTGAACAATTTAATTTGCTACTTATAAGACTAGGTGTAATTTTATGGGGTACAGGTCATCTCCAAGACCACGCATAGTCTATTAGAACACCACCATCACGTATGGTGGGTGGATTTTTTGGTTGGTTTAATGATCCTGATAATCATACGAGCTCAAAACTTAGAAAGGTAACCAATGGTTAATTCTGTGAGTGTGTCGTAAGGTATATATATGTTTAAGTGAGATATCTGTTGAGTTTGATGTTAATTACTACATGTGTTTAGTTGTTGGTTTAGTGATGGGAGATGATCCTGATGTGTCGTTGATTCAACACCCGACCACACCACCACCACCACCACCATTGATAAAGCTTAATCTATCGCTAGCATTAAAGCAAGCATTCCCCCACCTCTCGACCTTGACAAACTGAATTACAACTCATGGAGCGAGCTTTTTAAACGTTTTTGCAAGACTCATGATGTCCAAAAACATCTTGAGGACACTTCATCTAGCACACCGACACCCGAATTTGCCAAAACCGGTTCACTCGTTGTCATGTGGTTATATGCCACTATATCTCCCAAGCTAGTCAACATGTTACTCGATCCGGATGCATCAGCCTACACCATTTGGGACTATCTGTAGAAAATATTCCACGACAACAAACATAATCGCATTATTCAGTTGGATAATGATATTCGGAACATGCGTTTAGGCACTCAAAAAGTCTCGGAGAACAAAGTGGACCGTCTTGCTAATCTTGGAGCACCCGCAACCAATTCTAACCTTGTTACATATGCTATCAATGGCCTCGGTAAGAAGTTTTCTCACTTTGCTTGAATTGTTAGACATCGCGATAAACTTCCCGAATTTGAGACTACATGGCCCATGGTCCGCGTATACTTACTCGGATCGTCTCGAAAGTAAACATGGTAATGATTATAATTGGGACCCATAACGTTTTTTTGAAGGTAATAAAAGTAGATATAAAAAGAAGTATTTTTTAGATTTGTTGGTGGAATTTTGTGTTAAAAATTTAGTGATTTAAAAGGTGTTGATAAAATTTTAAAAGGTTAAAAATTGGGTAAAAAAAGTGTCTTTTGTCAAAAATAAAAAAATAAAAAAAATGCGACCACTCACCACTATTTTTTCATTTAAACAAAACTATCGGCTAGAGTTTAAAAAAATAATAATAATAATAAAATAAATTACGAATAATGTGGTTGGTACAAGGTGCTATAACACGAGAAGGGTGTTGTTCACTCGCGTTATATGTCGAAGATGCGGGCAATAACGCCCCATACCACGAGCTCTAAATTTGATCTAGTCGGCTAATATAATGGCTCAAATGAATCAAAAGAATAATGAAAATTTAAAGCCGGGTTTATGGAATCGTTAAGTCGTTATTAAATCCTTGTAGACAATATTTTTTCTAGGGGAAACTATTAAAAAATGTATGGAACTTTACGTGAAAATCGGTTTCGTGTAGCGAACAAAAAATTTTTTTAAAAAAAGTAGTTAACTTCCAACAACACATCTAAATACGCAACCGGTGACCTGGCCAGCCGGTTGCAGGGTTTTTTAAATAATAAACACAAATTTTTTTTTTGAAATGACCGTTTTACCCTACCTTATTTTGAAAATTGCAGGCACCGTCCTTAAACTAAATTACATAAATAGTCACTGTCGTTACGCTAAATTGCGTCCAACGTCCAAAATCATTTTTTTTAGAAAAATTATTTTTTTTTCCAAAAATATTTTTACACAAAAATAATTTTTTTTTTTTGTAAATAAATTTTTTTACGCAAAAAAAAAAAAAAAATTATTCCGAAAAAAAAAAATTTTAGAAAATAATTTTTTTTTTCTGAAAATAAATATTTTTCGGAAAATTTTTTTTTAAATTTATTTTTTCGAAAAAAGTTTTTTTATAAAATAAAAAAATTAATTTTTCCGAAAAATATATATTTTTTTTTTTAAATTTTCCGAAAAATATTTATTATTTTCCGAAAAATATTTATTCCTTTTTTTAAAAATTAATTTCTAAAAAACAAAAATTTCCTAAAAAAATTATTTTCTGAAAAAAAATATTTATTTTTCTAAAAAAATTATGATTTTGAACATTGGACGCAATTTAATGTAACGAGAGGGACTATTTATGTAATTTGTGGGGGTAGGGGGTACATGTGAAAAAAAAAAAATTACCTGCTGACGTGGCGCAAAACCGGTTGACCAGGTCACCGGTTGCGTATTTAGATGTGTTGTTGGAAGTTAACTACTTTTTTTTTTTTTTAAATTTTGTTCGCTACACGAAACCGATTTTCACATAAAGTTTCATACATTTTTTAATAGTTTCCCTTTTTTCTAATATACACAAATAGCGTAAACCAAAGTTTGTGGAATCCTTTCGATATTATCATAAAAATGAAACACATATATTTGCTTTTAGCATTATAATCCTCAATTGTATCAATTGAATTTTGTCCTATGGAACCAAAAATATTATAATAACGTATTTTACTAAAATTTGTTAAATGAATTGTTGCAAAGTGGTGAGACATGAGTCATGAGTTCATATGTCCAAAAGTTGGCATTGCTGGAAAGTTATTTGCGTTGGTTTATAGTGGGGTTACATACTAACCACAAATTGCTAGACATATTTTTCTAATAATCTTGTCTTCATTGCACTTGTTAATTCCTAAAGCTATTGTATTGGCCATGAGATCACCCTTTTTAACCCTTTTAAGATCTTAATTGTAAAGTTTGTAATATTTGAAATGATGTGTTCCGAATCTTCACTATAAGTAATAGCAATGTTGCAAAAATCGTGAATCGGTAGCCGGACGGTCGACCACCCTGCAGCGAGTAATCGGCCGAGGCGGGATTAATCGATGATTAATCGGATTGGCATTTTTTGCATATTTTGGGTATTTCTGGAGACCAAACTAAATATCGTAACTGATTCCAAGCATACTATGTTTCCAAACCTCAATAAAAGGCTCCAATTCTGATTATGAGGCTAATTGTGCGTTATAAGTGAAATAAACGATCCCCAAATTAAGTAGAATGCCTAAATTTTTATTTTTTCAAAGCTGACCGATTTGGCTGATTCGGCCGATTTTGGCCGATTCGGCCGATTTTTTTGCCTGACCGATTTTTTGGCTGATTTTTGAAATTCTACAAGGTATAGGGCCGATTACCTTGTAATCGGCGATTAATCGGCCGAGTTGACCGATTTTTGCAACATTGAGTAATAGTGATAAAGCAAACAGATGTAGTTCCGATTGTGGCATATATACTCTTTTAAAATGCATGTTGTTGATGTCTTTGAATATGTAATCAACAACCGTTATAGAAGTAGTACATATAATTGCTAAAAAATGAGGTAGTACATATTTGACGTATTTAGCTGTTTTATTGATAAGATAAAACAGTTTTTAATGATTTTTTGTTTTGTATGATTTGTTTTTTACTATTTTTTACTTGTTAAACTTTATATTTTATGTTTTATATATATATATATATTTTTTTTGGCAATTTTACCTAATTTATTAACAAAATGAGACAATTTTTTATGTTTTACTACTTTTTACTTGTCAAACTTTATATTTTTCTATTTCGTAATTTCTGTTTTATAATAAAAACAAAATTATAAAAATAAAACGTGTTACAATCAATTTAGATGATGTATCAATAACCAATCCCTTTATGAGTTGTATAATCTAATTAACTTTTAGTTTGAACATGATCTTAGGAAAATTATAGATTTTGGATCTTGAACCATCTCATAAACAAATTACTTTAACGAAGGGGATATCAAGAACAACCAAAAAAATTGTAGTTTTCAATATATGTTTTGATGTTGAGAAAGGTATTAGTGGGTGTTTTCATGTTCCATGTCTGTAATTAGGGATGACAATGGGTCGGGTTCGGGGCGGGTTTTAGGTTTTAGTACGCCCGTACTCGCACCCGCACCCGCACCCGTTTATAATATCCACATCCGTACCCTCCTCATTACCCACTGGATACCCGTTTATTATTATCCGTGTGTATTAGTTATCCCCAATTGAATATTGTTGGGAATTATTAGTACTGCCAAGATCACAGTTAGAACTGCTAAAGATTATAACTAACAGTACTAACTGAGTTAGTACTGCTAGAGTAAAAGTTAGTACTGCCAGACTAACTTTGTACTGCTGGAGACTGTTGATAAAGATTGGAACTGCCAGATATGAAGACACGTAATGTGATATGTATAGAAGATATTTAGTGTATATCTTATATGTTTAGAATGATACGAATATTGTATATTTGTAGTTATCTTGTAAAGGACTCCTTGTGCCTATAAAAGGAGGTCCTAGGTTAAGGTGTTATATGCATCTGTAGAATACGTTTTTGTTAAGCTTCAAGGTTGTAAACCCTAGTGCTATTCAGAGTACTCGTATTATTATTCTAATAATATTGAAGCGTTTTGGTTATATTGTTCTTAACACAGTTTACTGTTTCATTGTTTACTGTTGCATTGATATTCTTCTAAGTGTTGAAGAATAGTTTCTGCATATTCTTTGACATTCACAAAGTTTCAAACTTAATTGTTTTGGATTTATCCAAGGTAACTAAACCTTACAAGCTAAAGAAATCGGTCTGTGTTTGGGATCAACAAATTTTCTATGTACAAATTGGCGAGTATCAAAATTAAGTCACACTAAAACCACTGACAAAACAAAGCAAAACACCCTAATATATTCATGTACAAAATCCAAATGTGCAAGATAATAGAGATATTTATATAAAAAGTATAATGGAAGAAATATATATAATATATATACTTGAAGTTATTATAATTAAAAAAAAAAAGGTACGGATTCGGGTAAACGGATATTGGTGCGGGTACGGATAATCGAATGGGTATTATTAGAACTTGTCACCCGCCTACCCGCCTCCGAACCCGACCCATCCGTTTTGGGTTTCGGGTGCTTTCGTCATCCCTATCAGTGATCTAATGAACCGATGTATCTTAATATATATGTTTGACTTTTCAGAGCTAGATGTATTGTTTTACTTTATTCATATTGATGTGGCTATTCTAAAACATACATTGTATTTTTCAAAAGATGTCACTAACTAAAACAATAGTACACAACTACACATATGAGACGTTTGTTTCACGAAGATATGTAAGATCTAATGTTGGATATGAACCAAAAGGAATTGTTTCGTTTTCTTTATGATAGTTGATTCCTATTATCTTTAGTTGTTACCATTTGATAATTAGTATCATAAATTTAATAGGTGTTTGCTAAGCTTATATGATGAGCTTATACGTTTATTAGTGTTGTTTCCTATTCCATGACTTGTTTGTAAAATAAGGAGTAAAATGATTTAAATGCAATACATATAAAGATAAAATTTTCAATTGTATAATTCTTATTATAATAAATCAAAGAGTTACAAGGTGTTTTACAGATAAACACTTAATTGAATGATAATATGTTAAGTTCTTTTAATAAGCAAACTTAAACAAAAGTTAGAGTTTGCTAGTGAACTCTAAGATTGTTGATTGGATCAAGGACTAATAAGAGTTCAAACGAGAGTAAATGCTCTTCTTAAATGATATAATTAATATGAAAGATGTAGCATTTACTTCGACCAATATTCTCTCATATAAGAGACAAACGAGGATGTCACGTGAGGGTTGTTGAGATGTGTTAAGCATTTTATGGATAAGTACATTTTCCATTAAATGTTTCTATTCCTGGAAACACAACAACCTTACTTTAGTGAACAATGTTTTCAACTATTCAGTGCCTTTTCACCAACTCGTACTTGTCACACCTCCAAAATGTCGCATCAGAAAGGTAACCGGAGGTATGACGTTCATAGCACAAAGACGCAAGATATATAGAACGAACTCTACATGAGTCATTTAAAAGTACATGTTCAATTCATAATAATGCTTTACAAACATAGTCCAAGAGTTTCACATGATAAAATGGAGTTTTTGTTTTGTAATAGAACATCAAGTAATGCAACAAATCATCATCGAAATGAAATCCCAAAATGCGACTTTATGCCATGCTCCATGCAGACCAAGCTAGTGAAATCAAGCACCTGAGAAATACATGCTAAAAATATCATCATAAAGTTGGTGAATTCATAGGTTTAAGTAAATATAAATGTGGACCACAAGATTTTCAAGTGTGAATATTATAAAAAATACAATATCACAAAAAGTATTACTATTGCACTAAGCTCATGACCCCGAAACCTTAACGTATTAAGTATGTATATATGTATGCCCATGTACGTGTCTTGCCAAACACTCAGTACTCTCGAAATGAAATGTGTTCGTTTGATCGGTACCTCCGGTCAAGTAAGCGCTACTTATCCGGACGGGGGTGTCAACCCAATAGATCTATTCACAACATTAGTGCTTACAACGTAATTAATGGTTCATGATTTTGGGGACTTCATGGCAAATGTGGTAACTTAGGCAATCCGTAAATGTTTTAATTACTTGTGTCCATAAGTAAAAGCAAGCAATTTATTTTCACCTCAAAGTATTTCAATACAAGTAGTAAAAAAGTAAAAGTAGGGCTATGAAACTTACCTCAATCAAGTGGTGAATACGGAAATATAACGTAAGTTCAACGAGCAATAAATCCTAACCGCGGCCTAAATAAATAAGTCTTCTAATAATACGTCATGTGCTATATGCATATGAGTTTTCTAAAATTTTATCACCCTTATAGACTTGTAATGAAGTTTTATAAAGATTCGTAAGTCAAATCGTTTAGGAAAAACAAGTATAACGCGTTTTTGGTTGTAAATACTCTTTAAAAATGTTGCTGAATGGAATTTAAATACGAATTAAATAGGGGTAACTTCTTCGTTTCTTCTCTGATTTTTGTCATTCAAATCCCTAAATGTAGGTAAAATTATCTACTTTCAAGAAATCATAGCCTCAATTTGTGAAATTTGGTTTCAGGTGTCCATTGATACACAAATAAGGGCTGTTCCAGGTTAACAGTTTGTGGCAGAAAGTTTACTCAACTTTTTGAGGCCATAACTTCTTCGTTACTAAACTTCTTTGAGTGATTTAAGTTGTCGAGTTTAGATCTAGGTCTTGTCTATAAAAGCTAAAACTACCATGGTTCTTGGTTTGGAGCCTAAGGTGCTCAAATAAGTGCATCAAGATTCGAACTCAGATTAATAACTTTTCTGACAATCAGTTTCTTGTAAAATATTAAAAATACTTAGAAAATTCCAAAAATTAAATTCTGGCTAGGATCTAACTAAGACATAGTAGAACATTGAGAAGCAAAAAGTTTGGCCAAAAGTGCTTTATAAAGTGGTAAAAAACAAGCTCCTAAGTCAACTGAAAAATCTGGGCAGTTTCAAGTTTTGATAAACTAAGTTTGAACAACTTTCAACACTACTTATATGTCAAGGTGATACAAAATAATGCATGATAAGTTAAATATTAATGAAATGGAGTATGAAATGAGTTATATGAAATGCTTACATGTGTTGTGGATGATTGGTGATCAAGAATTGCACAAAATCACAATGAAACCCTAGAAAACCCTAGATTGAAGTACCAAAACCTTAGCTTTACTTCAAACCTTTAATCCAAATTTACCAAACACTTATGTGCCCTTGGTTTCACCCTTACTAATGCCGAAATATAGGAGAATGAGTATGTGTGTTTGATTGTGTGAAGAAAATGACTACAAAGGGTCTCCTTTTATACTTGAACTTATGGCATGTTGAATGGTCTTTGCATGAGTCACATATGAGTGTATGAGCAAAAGAGAAAGTTGTTATGGTCTTTGAGGTTTGGAATGTTAAGGTAAAACAGAAATTCAAGTATGTAAAATGGGTGTTGGCATTTTCCCTTTTGTTTAGTCGGTTTTAGGGAGTCCAGGGGGAGGGAAAAGTTTAAAATTTGAAATATAAGATGTGTATATATGCATGGTTCAATATTACAAAGGTGGTGAAAGGTTTTGGTTGAGTATTGCATGCATGTATAAGATATAATGCAAGTATTAAGTGATTTACGTAAAACTTATGAAACCAAACGTAAGTGACTTATAAAATATGCTCAAGAGATTGTTAGAGTACTCATTTGACGTAGACTAAACTTAGTCTAGTGTCGGTGTACGTTCAAAGTTGTTTTTCGTTGTACGTGGGTTAACCTCACGGTTATACGTTAAATCAAGAAATCACATGTTCAAAGTAAAACGTTTAAGTTTATTGTTAAGTATTAACCTGAAAAATGTAAGTTGTAACAGTACTTGTCTTGACTTTCTCAAGGACGCACTTTATCCTGCTCTTTCAATCTTAAAAATTCCTGCCTAATTATCCAAGAGATATTTCGAGCTAAGCTCTATTAGATGGATCACATAGTTGATAGGTTCATCAGGGCATTATCGATCATTGATGAACCTTTTTCCTCCAGCTTCTAGTTCCTTATTCATACTAGTTGACTCCACATCAGCTAGAGAGTATGTCTTCACGTTATCTTCGACTTCTTGGCGATGTCTCTGACTTGAACTTTGTTGAGGTTACTCATTGATCTCCTTATCATTGAGTCTTCTTATAGTTAGCATAATTTATGTTTAAATATAGTCAGAGACCATTGGGTATTGAATTAGCCCAACAATTAGCTTATATGTGTTAGATAAGCATAAACTAAGATTTTGTTTAAGTTTATATAAGTGAACTTGTTTGGTCCGTCAGTACCCAAGCGTCCTGAAAACAGGATTTAAATACAAATTAAGCCAAGTGTTATTCAACCGTAAACACTCTTAAGTCACTGAGTGAACAGTCACTCAGTGAGTTATCTTTAGGATGCTTAAGGCGAGTATAAGAAGAAGGATTCATCATTCAGGAAGGCGGAACTCCCTGAGTAGGACTTAAGCCAAAGTAGAAGATGATGGGTTCAGTGAGTCATGACAAGAACTCACTGAACCCCCCAGTCTCCTCAACAACAATAAATGATTGAAGACTGAAGATTGAAGACTGAAGACCTAGACTGAAGAATCTGAAGTGTGAAAGAAAGGCGGGATTAGGCGGGAAGAGTTTGAAAAGATAAGGAGAAGTCTTATCGGGCCAGAAGCGAACCTTCCTTAAACTGGCTTAAAGTTAAGAAGTGTCATAGCTGACACTCGGAAAGACTTTTAGCTTATTCCCATTGGTTCTTGGAAATGACAAGTACTGTTGTATTTGTCAGACACGCTAGGTTATTCTTTTTGTATTTTTTAACCATAGGCGCTCTTTTATACTTGTGCATAAATAGGAACAGAGAGGAGAAAAGTGGGTTAAGTTTTGTGCATTAAAAGCTTAGACTTTCACAAAACCACTTTTCTCCTCCAAAGAGCAACTAAGTCCCAGAGATAGCTCAGTGGTTCATTATTGTTGTCACTCAAGAATAACTTGAGTTTAGAGAGGATAACACACCATACTTTTTCTATTCGATCTCAAGTGTTTATTCCGCAAACACTTGGGTAATAGATTCTTTTGATTAATTTCTAATAAGAATTTAAACGTTGAAAAACTTGTATTTTTATCTTTACGTTTTACTTATCTGTTATAATTAATCAATACATTAATACAGTCATGGAACACAATTAGATTAACTTTGTAGTTACTTCTACTTGTGTAACGGGAACAACAAGTGGTATCAGAGCCTCTGGTTTATAAAATCTTTTCAAAAAACTAAGAGTGCTCAAGGTTTTTAAAACCAAGATCCTACTATGGCTGATATTAATGTGCCCCAGCTCGTCGATAAAAAGGGTGGTAGCTTTTCAGTTGTTGCTCCCAGACTCGAAGCTGGAAAATTTAGCAAGTGGAAAAAGCGAATTCTTTGCTACTTGACTAGTATGGAACCATACTACATCACTTGTATCAATGAAGGTCCTTATGTCCCTAAGACTACTGAGGGGTTAAACAAACCTGAAGCTCAGTGGACTATAGATGAGAGAAGGGTGGTCAATCAAGACCAACGCCTGTAAAGCATAATTATATCTTGTCTTCCTGACGATATAATGGAATCTGTTATTAACTGTTCTACAGCCAAACAAACTTGGGTTGACTTGATTAATAGCTTTGAAGGTCCCTCAGATACCAAGAAAAACAGGATCATGGACCTGAAACTTGAGTACAACACTTTCAGGGCAAAGGACTCTGAAAGTCTCTCTCAGACATATACCAGATACAAAACCCTGATAAATGAATTGTCAAATGATGGTGTAGTTTTGTCTAAGCATGAGATCAATGTTGGCTTTGTCAACAGTCTCCCAGATAAGTGGCTAAACTTCTCACAGGGCCTCAGGAATGCTAATCACATTCAGACCCTTGAGCTCCCTGAGATCTATGGGAAGTTTGTCTATGAAGACAACTTAATCTCTAGAAGATACCCAGACTCAAAGAAAGCTCTTGATTCCAAAAAGGCCCTGACTTCCTCACCCATATCAACTGCCTTTTATTCTAATGGTGTTGTGCAGGATTTTCAAGAGGATTCTGATGATGAGGTTGATGAAAGAACTAGTGATGAGTACCTTAATGATTTACACTTGGAATTCCAAGAAAGGACACTCCTTGCTAATTCAAAACGTTTTATCAAAAGAAATCAATCAAACTTTTCAAAAGCTAAAGCAAATGAAACCACTGAATGTTTCAAATGTGGTAAAAAGGGTCATTTTACTAAAGACTATTATTCAAAAACCATCTTAGAACCCTCTTATAAATTTTCTAGAAACAGTTCCTCTTCAGGAACTAGCAAGTTTCAACCTAAAATGCTTCAGTCGACCCAACATTTTCAAAACAATAATGTTCAAAAGGGTCAAAAGATTTTGAGGCTAAATATAGGAAAGCTAAGGCTAAACTTGCCCTCCATGAAGCTAATCCCTCAATGTCTCAAGCTGCTCAAAGTTCCAAACCTGTTCAAACAAAGAACAAGGTTTGTGAAAAACTAGAATGGGGGTTGAATAGTTTTTACCGTTTTGAAAATTAATTCGCTTTGTGACATAACGTGATTTCAAAGTAAATACTCACAAACAAGCAATATAAGTAAAGTAAGTAAGGATAGGAACAATCAAACCACAACACGGAGATTTATAGTGGTTCTTCACTAAGAACAATCAAACCACAACACTCTCTTTCTTGCCCTACTCCACTCCTCGAGCCTCTAACTCGAGAGTTTTTCTTCACTAAGAAACAAACTCCTTTCACGGCGGAGAAAACCTTTATACACGTTGCTTACACTTTATCCGGTACTAAGCTAAACACCGGGTTCTTTACAAGGGTACAACCACTCCCGTTGGTTCTTTAACAAGGGTACAACCACTCCCGTTGGTTCTTTCACAAGGGCACAACCACTCCCGAAACTCTTTGTATTTTAAGGACTAAAACACTAACCAAACTCTACTGAATGAAAGATATAACAATGATGTGTGAACTAATACAAAATCACACAGAACCTAACTAATGAAACTTGCAACAGTAAGTATGTTGAAGCTTGTATGCTTGATCTTCTTTGCTACAAAAGTGAGATCAACAAAAATGAAATGAATGATATGGGTTAGTGATATGCAAATGAATGATTATATATTTTAAGCTATATGAGTGATAAGAGTGCCTGAATGATCACCTTGCTATTTATAGGCATAACTGATCAACAACTGGCGGATTTGGTGGATCCCTTAAATTGGATCTGCCCTTGTACTGGTTTGGATCCGCCAGTGCAGGACAGCTAAGAGATTCTCAAATCTTTCCATATCTTGCACAATCTTTCCATATCTTCAAATGTCAACTCTTTAGCTTGAAGATCTATACAAGATATCTCAAAAATCTTTCTAAGATTGCCATGATGTCATCCTAAATATTTCTAACTTAAGAAATAAAAATGTAAGTGTATATAATGTTATTCCTAGTAATCTTGTAATGTGCAAATGTGTTTTAAAAGACTTATCACTATAAATGTAAAAGACTTAATCTTATCTTTATGCTTTGCTTAAATATAAACTTTGTAATTGTCATTAACAAAATTAAGCAAAGATCGTAAAATATAAATAACGCTTTTATGACGATATTTGTATTAACAATCTCCCCCTTTTTGTTGATGACAAAACATAAAGTGTATTTTTAAGCAATGAAATAAATAAAGTATGAGTCTTTTAAAAATATAGATTAAGTTGGTTTTATGCAAGTTTTGAAAACAATTTTAAGTATAAAAACATGTACTGTGATGTTAACAGTATGTATGAAACTATGTATGAAACTTAATCCTATCTCCCCCTTTTTGTCGAAACAAAAAGAAGATATGCGTAGCGGAATGTGGTGAACAAATCTTGGTTATTACTCCCCCTAAGTTGGAGTACCAAGATTGTTTCAATGATTTCGAGAACTTTAAAAGCTCCCCCTTGGATAATACTCCCCCTGAATGGAGTGCCAAGGTTAAGATACATAATCCTACAAAACAAATGGTTAGAATAAGATATGCTCCCCCTCGATGTATACTTCCCATTGCTAGGGTACCAACGTATACGTTTCAAGGATGAGAAATGCTATAAAATGATGAGTTAGTATATGATATATTCCCCCTTGATCTATACTCCCCGTTGCTAGGGTACCAACGTATATGAATCAAGGTTGAGAAAAGCTACAAAACAAAGGTTAGTTGTAAATCAATCCAACCAAATAGCATAATGCAAATGTATAAGTCAAACAAACATAAGATTTCAACCCAGTTGACTTTAAAAAGTCAAAAAATGTGTCTGATAAAAAATGCACCTAAGTGAAAGTGGTCCAACCATACAATCAAGTTAGTAAATTAATCAAACCAAGATTTTATGCCAAATAGTGATCACCCATAAGCATAAATATAACATCCATTACTTGAAAATTTGCTTGTGACATAAGTCACAAAACATGATGTTACAATAAAAAGAAAAAATAAAAAAGTTCCTAAAAATAGAAAATTCCTAAAACAATCCTACGAAATCCTATAAAAGGAAACTAGGAAGAAACTAAAATTTTCCTATTACGGAGGATGAGAGATTGCATGGCGTTCGAGAATATAGTTCAAAATGAACCTCATCTCATTTTGAAGCTCATGGACCAAGATGTTGGTCCTTTGGGCCAAGTGAGCGGTCCTCTCGCATTGTGAGCAATCATGCCTTGGAAAGTTAGGAGGAAGAGTGGGCTCAATGGCTTGTGGTGGTGGTGGTGGTGGTTGTGGTTGGTTGTTTGGTGGTGGTGGTGGTGGTGTTTGGTTGTTTGATGGTGGAGTTGTGAGGGAGTTAAGCAAGATGGATTGAAGATCCATGGCTTCACCAAGGCGGGAATCCACCATATAGGAGAGAGCATAGAGGCGGGTGAGTTCCTCATTGATCTCTTCATGGGTTTATGGTTGATTGATCCACATTGCCTCATCAATGGCAATGAGTATAGATGTAGGTGAGAGAGGTTGTGTTTGTGGTTGTGGTGGTGGTGGATCATGGTAAAGTGGACCATGGATATCCCGATAAATGAGATGGAAGAGCATAGGTGTTTGACCTTAAAAGGTCATGGGAGGTGGATTGGTTGACCTTGGTGGAAGGTCTTCCAAATCATCCAAGTATGGATGAGGTGATGAAGGTGGAGTTCTAAATAACTCTAGGGGCTGAAGTTGTGGTGAATTTTGTGGTGAAGGTGATCTATTAGGTTGTGATGGAGCGGGTGGTGGTGTGGTTGCTACAGGAGTGATTGTTGGAGGTGGTGTGTTGATGATGGTGTTAGATGGTGTTGGAGTAGCAAGGTTAAGAAAATTCTCATTGGCAATTGGTGAGGATATGTTAAGTGGAGATGACTCCTCAGATGATGAATTAGCTAAGTTCACGAAGCAACAAGGACGGACACTCATACAGGCTGTCCTTCGTGCGGGTCTGCTTGTAGATGAGTTATTTGATTTTGGCATTGTTGAAATGTGAGAATAGTTGCTCTAAGGTACAGGAATGATAGTTAGTAGTGATAGTTGTTGTGTGATTTGTGATGATCCTAAGGTTCTTATTTATAGACAGAAGGTTTGTTGATCTGTGTGTTTGGATTTGATGTAAATCCAATGAGGAATGTTGGTTCCTAATAATTTGGAACAAAAATTTGTGCTAGTCACATCATTTAAGTCAAACTATAGAGCTTAAGTTGAGTGAATATTAGAAGATTTGCAGTAAATGTAAGGAGTGAGTGGAAATTCAGTTGATGTGATGTTCCCACGGATTTCAAGGGTCCCATTAGAGGGTTCCTTGCTTGTATTAGAAAGGTAACTCACATGAAAATTTTGAATATTCAAAATTTTGGTGGGAAATTAATTTCTTAAGATTCTAAAGGTTCCTAATGCAACCTAATGTGTCTAACGATCAGTAAATAGATTCTAAAAAGACTATATTCAATAATCTAAGGATCGGGATTAGTCAGGAATTTTTGAAAAACTTACTGTTGAAGCCTGCGGATCCAATCGATAACAAAGGCGGATCCCTTATTTGGGTTCCGTCGAATCCGCTGGCTTAGAGATGGAGGAGCCAAGGTGCATAACAGGCGAGTCCAATATTAGGGATCCGCCAATCTAAGGGTGCTAATTTAAACAGAACATATGTCAAATTTTGCGTTATTCGTTTAAATCCCGAAAATTCTCTTAAAACATATGTAACTACTAATATGTGATAGAATAAAACTAAAAACACGGGTTCTAACACACGTTTGCACATAGATTAATTAGATCATAATATCTTACCATAAAAGTGGTTAAGCCAAACAGTGGCTTAATCTCGGAAAATTGATAACAACAAGTGTTATCGACCTGCAATGTTGAGTTAGTTCACGTACAAGTTAAGTACTAACATAATATCTCAAGAAACACATAAGTTCAACACATCATTGTTTGAAAATATCTAATACCAAACACTCCCAATACTTCACTTCTTGCTCATTTTCTTGTGAAGCTTCATGATCCAACGGCCCAAATTCTTCACCATTCCTTTGGTTTGTTTAAATTCCGCTGATTCGTTCGGGATTGGAGGAAGTTGACTCAAGTACTCGGGTGGTGAGATCCTCGAGTTTGGCAAACCATCCTCTTCACTCTCATGGATGATGATGATGATGATGTAGGAGGATGAGGACGTTTTTCTAAAGCATTTCTAGGAATGGGCTCAAATGCTCTATAGAGACGGGTCAAAAGCATCCCGTAAGGCATTGCGGTGGTACCTTGAACCGGAATATCGGCCATTCTTTTGGCGATATAATAAGCAAGATTGAATGGTTGATGGTTTGACACACAATACATCATGTAGCAAAGACTTGCATTGATATGGTCTCTATTTCCTATTGTGCTTATGACATTTGCCCTCAAAACTTCTTCAAGCTTCTTAAACTGAGGCTTAAGTTCATTAAGTTCCATGGCAAATGGATCTCTATCAACTTGACGACCTCGGTGTAACCTAGTTTGGTTGTTCCTAGGCAAAAAGAGATGCTCACGAATGGTTTCTTTTGTGATTAATGGTGTGGCATATGGTGCCGAACGTTCATGGTTAGACTCTAGAATGGTTAATGACCACTTGTCAGAATAGAAACGAGTTCCTTGATTTGGAACTCCTAAGACATCTCCAAATTGATCTAAAGGAATATTGAATTGAAACCCGTTGACTCTGAAATGGATATTCATGTATCCATAATCATTTGAACTAAGTCCTACACTAGCTAAGAACTCGAGAATGAACCTAGGGATGATGGGCTCATCGATGTCAAGAAGGCTATCGAAATGAATCGCGGCTAATTGTTCGCGGAGAATGGTACCTTCATAGAATGAGGGTTCTATGGTTCTACCCTCGTGTACGTATCGTTTTTCTAAGGCTTTGAATATTTCAACTTGTTGCTCACTAAGTCCTTTGGTTTTGTGATGTTTAGGTAGGTATTTGATGGTTTCTTTGTGATCATAATTAGTCGTGGGAGGCATGATTATCCTAGACACGAAAGATATATAGTTTAGTTGAAATTATCAAAAATACATATATATGTCTAGTGTGTGCCTACATGGGGACAATGTGGAGGTATGGTTATCTCGACTCCTTTTGATGCACGAAAATTTTGTTTATGCAAGTTTTATGATAAAACAAGAGATAACCCAAACGCTCCTATTTCAATGTAGCTTCGACTGAATGTACCCGAAAATACATATTAGTTATGTATTTCCTATGTATTTCCTTTAGCATTCAAAAGACATTATGCAAGTGATGTTTAAAACATAACGTTTTTTATTTGTATGAACAATGTCCAAAAACCATTTTTCCTAGTCGTGAGAAGATTTTAGCAAAAATTTCTCATGGGGTTTTTGATGAATTATGACAATGTGCTACAAGATGCAATTCCTAACTACCAAAAACATAGTTTGTGATGCAATTTAGTAAATATGCTTTATGATTTTACAAGAATTATGCATAAACCCCAAGTTTGATTTCGTGCATGAAATAGAAATCCTAGACGCAGATCAGGAATGTAGACATGATAAGGATACTTACAGTGATGATTAGAGCACAAATTGGTTGTGAAAGATGGCCTAAATTGTGAATTTGGTGTGATAATGGTCGAGTTCCAGTAGCTAATATGTTTTTGGGAAGTGTGATGAATAGTACATGGAGTTTATTTAATATACAGAAAATTGGCTCAGCAGGCCACGGATCCGGCGGATCCAAAACAAGGGATCCGCCCTTGTTGTCGTTTGGATTCGCAGGACCAAACTTAGGTTTTGGTTATTGCCGTGTTTGGCTAATCTAAAGGTTCAAGCTACGATTTCTTCTTCTCACTAGGTTCCATTAATCCTAAACCTAGTTTAAGATAGTTGAAAGGTTCTCTCTTAAGGGGTTTTGTGAGGATGTCGGCAATGTTGTCCTCTGAGGATACTTTCTCGATTGAGATGTTTCCCTTCTGAACATTGTCGCGTAGGAAGTGGGGTTGTATTTCTATGTGTTTGGTTCTAGCATGTTGAACTGGATTTTTGCTGAGGTCAATAGCTCCTTTGTTGTCGCAAAGAATGGGAATGTCGTTGAGTTCAATTCCATAGTCGACGAGAACTTGTTTCATCCACAGTGCTTGTTGACAAGCTTTTCCTGCTGACACGTACTCTGCTTCAGTTGTTGATATTGCGAGGGCTGTTTGTTTCATAGCAAACCATGAGGTGAGACAATATCTTACAAAAGTAAAAATATGTCACACCCCCAAATTTCGTGACTTGCAGCGGAATAAGTCATTCAGGGGCACGACTGGTCATAGCACCAAAGTTATAGTTATATTGAATGACCTAAAGTGTCATTTATAAAATACATCGTCTGATTATTTAAAAACATTCAGAGTTATAAAGCTAGGTCCCAAAAGGTGAAACAAGTTTTCAGAAAACAAGTTCATACAATTCAAACGATGGATAAGTGCATAAAATATAAAGTTAGACGCGTCGACCCTCCGCGACTCCATGATGTCCATATGCAAGCCAACATGCGATACCTTAATTACCTGAAAATACATTGCTAAAAATGGTCAACAAAAATGTTGGTGAGATCATAGGTTTATGTAAATGAATGATTGTACGGAAACCACAAGTATAAAGTGTATGACAAATCCATGCCACATAAAAATGATACATTAGCTCTAAGCTCATGACCCCGAAGCTAGACTGAATGAAATGCCCCAATCGAGTGTTTGCCAATCACTCAAATATGACAGAAATGAAATGCGTTCGTTTGACCAGTTGGTGCTACCAACCAGAACGGAGGAGTCACCCTCAATAGATCTATCCACTCACTCTCGCTTACTAACAATTAACGGTTCATGATAATATAATGGGACTTTAATCTGGGCAATGATGTAACTTAAGCAATGTAATGAGTTTGTATACTTTGGTCCGCATATAAAAATGGTGCAATGTATTCTCCCCCGAGAGTTTAGAAATCAATAAACAATTTAAAACGGGGCTATGAAAACTCACCTGATATGATATAGCAACAATGATCACAATGGATATGATGAGATGAGGCTCGGTTCCTAACCGCGACCTATCATGAATGATATGATCTAAGGTAAGCAAATGAAATGATGTTACTCATGCAAACACGTATATTATCGATACCACTCGAAAGTTTTGAAAACAATGTTTATCGTCGAAAAATACATTTTGACGTCTTGTTAAGTTATAAACCACATTTTGCGTAAATATGTTAAAACTACACTCCATGATCCTTGTTTGGTGTTCTATTGGCAAATATAATGTTTTCGTCGCAAAACAATACTTTTCATACTTATGAAAATATATCCAAAACGGCCTCGCAAAACTAGTCGCGAATTAGTGCACGTTAAGTGTTGTGAATGAATTTGACGTCCTTGAAAATAAAACGTTGTTACAAGTTTTTCGTGTCGTGTTATTGGACTTTTGATCATACGCGTCTTGAATAGATAGAAAACCGGATATCAATGTAATGGCTTGTAAAAATGTTAACGTATATACTTAGAAAAATACTTTCTATTAGGGCTAACAAAATAGAATAGAGTTCGTCGGCTTCGAACGTGTATATCTCGGTCGTTATAAGCTCGTTTTCTACGTTCTTTATATCCACGGATTCGTCATAACATGAACTAACATAATCTCAGTAGTTTGGCTCTCCTAGATCACGTCTAACGCCTCGTTTGGTCCTTTAAAGTTCGGCTAACAGCACGCTTAGTTTCAGAAAATTAGTTTTCGTCGTCTAACTTCGAACGATCATATCTCCTTCGTTATAAGTCGGTTTTTAGTGATTCTTGCGGCCACGGTTTCGTTTTTGAAAGAACTTTCTGAATATGAAGGCCAAAGTATGCCAAAAATTACTGAGTTTTCCAGTTTACACGATTTTGGACAGTAGGTATATATATGTTTTAAAAACTCATTTCTATGGTTCTAATCTTGATCATACAACCTCAAATCAACTCCACAAGTTCGCAAATCCTACCATACACCTTCTTAGGGTGTCATGGGGTCCTAAACATCACCATCTTGGTGGATCTCATGTGGTTATTAGTGAAACTTATAGATCTAGTGTTTGTGATAGTTTATAAACAAAATGGTATCAAAACATAAGTAACTTGCAAAAGTAACTAGTATATAACCTTGAAAATACATGATCATATGAAGTAAATGAAAGAATGAAAAGATCAAAATGATGTTCTTGAAGTTTACTTACAATCTTGGAGTGATTTGATGAGAAAGGTGCAATAACTTGAGGTTTTGATCACAAGACCTTAACTAGGATAGTAAATGAAGTATGATTATGCTTTGTTCTTGAAAAATCTATGGATTTCTCCTCTTGTTCTTAATGTGGCCGAACCTAGGAGATGAATATGGAGAGGTTTGATCTTTCTTTCACTAAAATGGTTTATGGTGTATGTGTTTGTGTTAGTGGATTTCTAAATAAATGTGTACTAATTCCATTAATGCAATTTGGAAGTATTGAGCTAATTTGGGGGGTTGGGGGGGGGGGCGGGGCGGCACACATGGGTATTTAGGAAGGATATGATGTAATCTTGCCAAGTGTCCCATTAGTGTAAGGATTTAGTTGATTTGTGTATACATTGAGTGTTATCGGGTACCGAGTTAACTAGAAATAACACGTGACGAGGTGAAATGAGATACGACGAAGTTGTAAAAATTGTAAAATCATGTTCCTTGCAAGAATCGGGTGTTAGAATGATAATCGGATTGAAATTTCGTAAATCGACGGAGTTATAAGCGTCAAATGAAAAATGTAACGATTGGTTTAAAAACACCGGGTAAAGTAATAATATAATCTCTATATTACTATAATTAGCTTGAAAATGTATTAGGATCATTGTCTGGAGTATTTGGGTTTACTGTTGGTAGAAATGACTGAGTGGTAACGTTAATTAAACAATTATGCATACGTTAATGAAAATCACACAGACACATGCATGAACTAATATGGTACTGATATTACTGATGATATGCAGACTGCCCTAGTCTGTATAATGTGTCCTTACTGATGATGCATGAATACGCAGCTAAACCTAACTGGTTACGCGCATTTGAATACTCGTAAACCTAGTTTATGACCTGATGAATGATGCCTATGAATAGTGATTTCCCTCCGGGAATGAATAGTGTCATGTAAATAGTAAAAATTTTGACGACTTCTCAAAGTCTCAAACTGACTTCAAAAACGATGAATAGTGAAATGATGAATAGTGTTTGATGAATAGTAACTCATGAATAGTAAATTGTCGGGGTTTGGAAAATGACCTGAAATTACGAGTTGTGACAAAATACCGCTTGTACTTTTCCTATCAACATAATCACCGGCATGGTCTGAGTCGGCATACACTATGGTTTTTATTCCCGTTCCTTTGGGATACCATAATCCTAAATGTGTAGTGCCTTTTATGTACCTAAAGATTCGTTTAACGGCTTCAAGATGGGATATTTTGGGATCTTCTTGAAAGCGTGCACATAGACAAACACTAAACATAATGTCCGGTCTACTAGCCGTTAGGTAAAGTAAACTACCAATCATCCCTCTATATTTAGTGCTATCTACGGATTCACTTTCGTCATCCTTGGTGAGTTTGGTTTCGGAAGACATTGATGTTTTCATGGGTTTGGAATCTTCAAGACCAAATTTCTTAAGCATATCCTTGATATACTTAGATTGGTTGAAGAATATCACATCTTCTAATTGTTTAATTTGGAGACCTAAGAAAAAGTTTAGTTCCCCCATCATACTCATTTCAAACTCATCATGCATGATTTTTGAAAATTCATCGCATAACTCTTGACAAGTTGAACCGAATATAATGTCATCCACATATATCTGGACTTTGATAATATGTGATCCCTTTTTCTTGGTGAAAAGAGTATTGTCTACTAGGCCCATGGTATACTTATGGTCAACTAGGAAAGTCTTAAGTCGATCATACCAAGCTTTTGGTGCTTGATTAAGTCCGTATAAAGCTTTCTTAAGTTTGTAGACATGGTTTGGTTTTTCAAAATCGGTAAAGCCGGGAGGTTGTGCTACATACACTTCCTCATTTATAAAACCATTAAGAAATGCACTTTTGACATCCATTTGAAATAGTTTAAAGTCATGTGCACATGCATATGCAAGTAGTATCCTAATTGACTCAAGTCTAGCGACGGGTGCAAATGTTTCATCGTAATCTATACCTTCTTGTAGATTGTAGCCTTGTGCTACTAGCCTAGCTTTGTTTCTAGATACTATGCCATTTTCATCCATTTTGTTTCTAAAAACCCATTTTGTACCTATTATGGTTTGATTTTTAGGTTGTGGGACTAATGTCCAAACGTCATTCCTAACAAATTGATTTAATTCCTCTTGCATCGCAATGACCCATGATTCATCTTTTATGGCTTCATTGACATTTTTAGGTTCAATTGTTGAAACAAAACAAAAGAAATTACTTTCGTTTTGAGCTTTAGACCTTAATGTTCTTTCATAGATTTTTCCTATGACGTTTTCTAATGGATGACTTTGGTTTCTTTGATATTAACTATTTCTCTTTTTACCAGTTCATCTTCTTTGTCACTTTCAATATTTTCTTGATTTTTAACCATTTGACTTTCAACTAAGTCATCATCTACCAAAGGTGATGTCTTAGAGGGAGGTGGACTTCGTCGAATGTTACGTTCAACGATTCCTCGACTCTTGAGGTTTCTTTGTTTAGAACTATGTAGGCTTTACTATTTTGCGAATACCCAAGAAATATACCTTCATACGACTTTGGGTCGAATTTGGTAAGATAGTCCTTAGTGTTTAAAATGAAGCACTTGCTTCTACAAACTCTAAAGTATCCTAAAGTAGGCTTTTTGCCTCTATATAACTCATACGGAATTTTTTTCAGGAATGATCTAATTAGAACTCGATTTAGGATATATGTGGATGTATCTACAGCGTGACACCAAAACTTTTGAGGTATGTTTTGTTCATTTAACATAGTTCTACTCATTTCTTGAATTGTCCTATTTTTGCGTTCTACTACACCATTAGATTGAGGAGTTCGAGGAGCTAAGAAATTATGTGTTATGCCATTAGCATCACAAAAAGCTCCGAATTGGATTTCGTTGTCAAATTCACGACCATGGTCAGTTCTTATTGACACTATGTTACTTCCTATTTGATTTTGAATTTTCTTACTTAAGATTTGAAATTTATCAAACGCTTTGTTTTTAGTTTTCAAAAACTTAGTCCATGTATACCTAGAGTAATCATCTACTATTACCAAAGTATAGAAGTTTCCCCCGTAACTTTGTATAGCGGATGGACCAAACAAATCCATATGTAACAATTCTAGACACCTAGATGTAGACACCATGTTTTTAGCCTTTGGCTATTATGAACTTATTTTCCTATTTTGCAAGCATCACAAAAGTGTTGTTCATATTTCAACTTGGGCAGGTTCCTAACGAGTTCCTTAAATGATAAGGATTGAATTAACCTCATATTGGCATGACCTAAGCGTCGATGCCATAGAGTTGAGTTTTTGTCCAAAGAAGTGAGACAAAGTTTGTCTTTAGATGTTTTATCTAGTTTCATAACGTAAACGTTATTCTTCAAAACACCTTTTCCTACGGTTATGCCATCTTTTAGTATTTTACTTCCATTTTCATTGAAAAGGACGTTATACTTTTTGCGGCATAATTGACTAATACTAAGCAAGTTAAATCCTAAATTATCTACATGAGCAACATCATCAATAGTGAGAGAGTCATGAGAGATTGTACCTTTTTCGATGATTTTACTTTTAAGCTTGCTACCGAATGTGACATTACCTCCGTCGTACACTTGGTAGGATGAGAAAAGGATTTTGTTCCCCATCATGTGTCTTGAACACCCACTATCTTTAATCCACTCATCTGGTTCTAACTCAACTTTTAAGTACACCTAAGTTCAAGAAAAACTCAAGCGTTTGGTCCCCAATATCTCATGGGTCCGTTTGGGTTAAACATAACATTATCATGGTTCATGTATGGAAATGGTGGACACGTGTTCCATGGCATGAAGATGGAACCTTGAAAGTTTCTAGACATGTTTTGGTTCCAATTATTTTGATAATGATGTTGTGAGTTAAAGTTACTCTTTGGAAAGGGGTTTTGAGAAAACTAGTTTTAGGTGTCTGTTGAACCGTTTTAACTCTATACTCATTTCTAACTTGACCTTTTCCTATAGAGACTGATGGTTTTTGTTTGTTAACAGTTGTACTAGTGCTAGGTTTTCTAGTGACCTTAACAAATTCAGTACAATCTGAATTACGAACTTTCTGTTCATCGACAGTACCTACGGATCCCTTGGGTACAACTAGCGGATCCAAAATTTTGGATCCGTCGGATCCATGGGTATCTGAATCAGTTGGAACAGTTTCTTTTTCTTTCACTGTTTGTTTCTTAAAGTCACTTAAGCTTCCTAGTTACATAAAACCTAGTCCGGTTTTATCATGAGGTAATTTTTGCGTCTTCATTATCTCATCTATACAACTTATATTTTTATCAAACTTTTTAAACTTAGAATTTTGTTTGATAAGTTCTTCCTGTGTTGACTTAAGTGTCTCTAGTTCTAATTTAAGTTCCTGACACGACACACATGTTTCTTTAACACTTTTACCCTTTTCTATTCTTATCTCTTTTTCTTTTAACCAATGAACTTTGTTTTCTAAAAGTGTTGTTTTGGTTTTTAAGAACTTATTCTTGTTTATAATTTTAAGGGTAATTTCACACAGTTTGTTATATTCTACTTCCAAGGTTTCATCATCAATAGAGGAGTATGATGAGTCAGAATGTACCTTTTCTGAGTTATGAGCCATGAGAGCAACTTCGTCGTTCTTAGGCTCGTCGTCATCACCTTCACTATCACTCCAAGCTCCACTAACAAACGCTCTTTGAGATTTTTTCTTTGGAGGCTTTGGACATTCTTCTATTAGGTGACTAGAATCTCCACACCTATAACACTTCCTATTTACCTTTCCTTTTCTATCATCACGATCTTTCCGGAAGGATTTCTTTTCTTCACGAGTTGGTCTTACGAACTTTCCTCGTCTCCTAAAGAACTTCTTGAGATCTCTTACGGCCATGGCATACTCTTCGTCTTCGCTACTAGAACAAGACTCTTCATCATCGCTTGACTCAACTCTAGCTTTTAAGGCAATGGACTTCATCTTCTCCTTCTTGCCTTTAACTATTTCTGAGTCTTTTTCCATCACCATTTCGTGAACTTTGAGATTTCCAATGAGCTCGTCCAGTGTCATGCTTGAAAGATCCTTGGATTCTTCAATAGCTGTCACCTTTGCTCTCCACTTCGGATGGAGTGCTCTAAGAAATTTTCTGACAAAGTTCTTACTAGAAAAGGATTCGTCAAGTGCTTTAAGAGATGGAATAATAGTATTAAACCTAGAAAAAGCACTATCAATGGTCTCATCTTCAGGGATAACAAATTGTTCATATTGTTGAACAAGAAGATCAATTTTGTTATCCTTTGTGAGTTCCCTTGATGAGTGATAATTAATGATTGCCAAATATCTTTAGCCGTTTTACACATAAAAACTCTTTCATATTCTTTCTTAGGTAAAGCATTGTAAAGCATCATTTTGGCTTCGTTATTTTTGGCAATCAACTTCTTTTGCTCATCACTGTGATGAGTAAGAGAAGCACCTTCATCCCGACCACCTGAAATATTATTACTTATGGGCTTGTAATCACCCTCTACAATTATATACCATAGATCTATGTCCTTTGACTTCACATATGTCTCAAAGCGGTTTTTCCAGTATATGAAACAATTTGGTTCAAATAGTAGTGGTCTTTGCATAGATTGCCCTTCTTTAAAGTTTTCAAAATCCATTGATCGTTTCAAGTTTTAAAATACAATATATTTGAAAATCTTGAGTAACGTAGCTCTGATGCCAATTGTGGAAAACTAGAAGGGGGGTTGAATAGTTTTTACCGTTTTCAAAATTAATTTGCTTTGTGACTTAACGTGATTTCAAAGTAAATACTCACAAACAAGCAATATAAGTAAAGTAAGTAAGGATAGGAACAATCAAACCACAACACGGAGATTTATAGTGGTTCGGCTACAAGGACTCTCTTTCTTGCCCTACTCCACTCCTCGAGCCTCTAACTCGAGAGTTTTTCTTCACTAAGAAACAAACTCCCTTCTCGGCGGAGAAAACCTTTATACACGTCGCTTACACTTTATCCGGTACTATGCTAAACACCAAGTTCTTTACAAGGGTACAACCACTCCCGTTGGTTCTTTAACAAGGGTACAACCACTCCCGTTGGTTCTCTAACAAGGGTACAACCACTACCGTTGGTTCTTTCACAAGGGCACAACCACTCCCGACACTCTTTGTGTTTTAAGGACTAAAACACTAACCAAACTCTATTGAATGAAAGATATAACAATGATGTGTGAACTAATACAAAATCACACAGAACCAAACCAATGAAACTTGCAACAGTAAGTATGTTGAAGCTTGTATGCTTGATCTTCTTTGCTACAAAAGTGAGATCAACAAGAATGAAATGAATGATATGGGTTTGTGATATGCAAATGAATGATTATATATTTTAAGCTATATGAGTGATAAGAGTACCTGAATGATCAGCTTACTATTTATAGGCAAAGCTGATCAACAACTGGCGGATTCCTTAAATTGGATCCGCCCTTGTACTAGTTTGGATCTGCCAGTGCAGGACAGCTTAGAGATTCTCAAGTCTTTCCATATCTTGCACAATCTTTCCATATCTTCAAATGTCAATTCTTTAGCTTGAAGATCTATACAAGATATCTCAAAAATCTTTCTAAGATTATGTTCATGATGCATGTCATGATGTCATCCTAAATATTTCTAATTTAAGAAATAAAAATGTAAGTGTATATAATGTTATTCCTAGTAATCTTGTAATGTGTAAATGTGTTTTAAAAGACTTATCACTATAAATGTAAAAGACTTAATCTTATCTTTATGCTTTGCTTAAATATAAACTTTGTAATTGTCATTAACAAAATTAAGCAAAGATCGTAAAATATAAATAACGCTTTTATGACGATATTTGTATTAACAAGGTTCTTGTAGCTGAAGCCTATGACTGGGATGAAGAAGAGGTCTCCTCAGATGAGGAAATTATAGTGAGTGCACTGATGGCACTTTCAGAAGGTGATCAGCTGGCTGTTGGAAAAAGCCATGCAAGGAATGGAGAATGGGTCAACATAACCATGAAAAAGGTAAATATTTTACTTTCAATGGATGATGATTCTGATTGGCAGTCTTATATGAATTACATTTGTGTAGATCTTAAGTTTGTAGAAGAAAAAAGGCTTAATTTGCTTTCAAAATATAACAATCTTGTGTTAGAATTGAAAAAGTGTAGAGATGAATTGCTTGTATTAAAACAGGCCAAGTTAGAAACTGTTACACTACATATTCAAAACATTGAGATTTTAAAACAAAATCAAGCTCTTCAAAATGAACTTGACAAAGAAAAGGCTGTCATTGAAGGTTGTACTAAAAAGAACCCCAAAGTCTATGAAACTGTGAGCCTAATTCCTAGTGAAAACAAGAAAGTTATAGGAATAGAACAACTCACTGAAACCTCCAGTGAAAGTCACAGAGAAAAGGCTTTTATTCCAGCTTGCATATCTTTTGAGCAGGAAATGCAACCTAAGTCAAATGACTGGATTGTCAGAGACAACCCAGTCAGTAAGTTACCAAACTTTGAGACTAGGAAAATCTTGCTTCCTGAAAGTCAGGCTCTGAAAAATATGCTTGGACTCACTGGCCAAACCAGTAGTACTGAGTCAGTTAATGAGTCTGAATTAGAATCACTTGCACAACTCCCACCTCTGAAAGTCCTTCAGGGAGCTGCACCTTGCTCAGACCTCACACCATTGGTCTACTTTCAGCATTCTCCAAAGGAGAAGCCAGGAATGGGAAAAACCATCCTGAAAAGGAAAACCCCTGAAGTCTCAGTTCATACTGATGACTCAACAACTTCAGTACCTTCTGAAGTAAAAACAGAAAGCCTTGACTCAAAAATTGATCAGTTGGCTGAGCTTGTCAGGAAGCTGAGTGAGAAGATTGAATCTTTTGGGAAGCCTTCTCAATCTAAGATGAAAGAACCCAAATCAGCTTCCTCAAGCACCAAACCAAGACCCTCCAAACCCCTGCAAAGGTGTGAGCTGTGTCATTATACCAATCATTCCACTGATGATTATTTTGGAATCCTTTACTGCATGATATGCAAAAAGGAAGATCACAGGACGCCTGATCACCAATCATACACAGCCACATCAAAGATTTCAAACTTTAAAGCACAGGCTTTAAAGTATCCCTCTGATTCTAAGCAGAAACAGAAATAAAAGGCCAAGCCTTTTGCACCTTACCCTCACTGTGGCTTCAATGACCACCTTCCTGAGGATTGCCTAATGGACACAAGTTGTGACATATGTGGTGATCCCACTCATGACACCTCAGGACATGAGAAGGTCATTCAGACTAGAAGAGGAATTCCCAAGACATCCTCTTAGTCTACTGAGTCCACATCAGCAATCAAATGCAAAATTTGTGGTAGCTCAGTCCACTCAACAACTGACCATGAATCAATTGTTACTTTTAAGAAGGCTACCAAAGCCAAGCCCTCCAAAAAGAGGGGTCCTAGAAAGAACTAACTCAGTTTACCATTTGTGCAGAGACATGCCAGGTAGCCAGTTTGGCATCTAGATAGTGGATGTTCAAGGAGCATGACTGGTGTGAAAGAGTATCTGCACAAATATGTAGAAGAACCAGGACCCAAGGTGGTATTTGCTGATAATTCATCATGTCTCACTAAAGGTTATGGTTCAGTAAACTATAGTGGTATAGTCTTTACTAGGATAGCTTATGTCAATGGTCTTAAGTACATTTTAATCAATGTCAATCAACTATGTGATGCAAAGTACATAGTTCAGTTTGATGATAAGCAAGGAACCATCTTCAATGCAAATAAGGAAGTTGTCCTTATTGCACCAAGAAGACAAGATGTTTATGTGTTGGGCATGCCCAGTCTAACTCAGAATGAAACTTGTCTCTTTACTAAGGCCACTGAAACCCTCAACTGGCTTTGGCATAAGAGACTTTCCCATCTAAACTTCAAAAACATATACAATCTTGTGAAACAAAACAAGGTCCTTGGCTTACCATCACTTGTGTTCGCTAAGGATAAACCCTGCTCTGCTTGTGAAAAGGGTAAACATCATAGAGCATCCTTCAGAACCAAAACAAACTTTTCCATCAGGAACTGCCTTCATCTTCTCCATATGGATCTCTTTGGGCCCATCAGTCATAGATCCATTAACCATGAGAAGTATACTCTGGTCATTGTGGATGAATACTCAAGATACACTTGGGTTTATTTCCTGACCAAAAAGAGTCAGGCAGCTGGAACAATCATGTCCTTTGTCAGGAACATTAAAAATCAAAATGACATTAAAGTCAAACAGATTAGGACTGACAATGGGACAGAGTTCAGAAACCATGAACTTGAATGTTTCTGTGATGAGAAAGGTATTTCCCAAAAAATTTCCTCTCCTTACACACCTGAACAAAATGGTGTTGCTGAAAGGAAGAATAGAACACTCATTGAAGCTGCCAAGACAATGCTAAATGGATCAGTCCTTTCCAAACACTTTTGGATTGATGCAGTCAAAACTGCCTGTTATACACAAAACAGATCCATCATTGTCAAGAGACATAGCAAAACCCCATATGAGTTATTCAAGGGAAGGATCCCTGACATCAGCTACTTTCATGTCTTTGGGTGTCCTGTGTTTATTCATAATCACAAGGATCAATTAAGGAAATTTGATGCCAAGGCTGATGATGGATACTTCCTAGGATACTCTCTTATCTTAAAAGCCTTCAGAGTGTTCAACACTAGGAGACAGCAAACTGAGGAAACATTCCATGTTACCTTTGATGAGAGTACTGAAGCAATCAGATTCTCAAAAACCTCAGTGGAAAACATAGGAATTGATGATTCATCAAGATACTCTCCTGATGTAAAATCCTATGAAAATCCATTATAATAATCCGTATTGATTAATAATAAACTCGAGTTACCATTTAACAAAACCCATTTTTACGGGAAAATTAAAATTTTTCTCCTATTAGTACCATTACCACATTACATTTTGATAACATATAATAAATAACAACACGTACCTTGAGACTCAGCGTTTCACAAAACTCCATTTACACTAAATCTATATTACACAAATTACACGTTATAGTTAAAAATACTAAACCTATAACTTGATTACAATTATATATTAATCACATTTAAATTCCACTAGTTACATTTATATTTCAATAACTACACTTAATCTCACCAAATAAGCCTAAGCTACAACCCCAAACGGGCCACAGAAACTGTCCAAGCCCATCACCACCACACGCACCACCAGCCCAACTCCAAACTCAACTTTTCTTTTTATCATTTCATGTGGAACTCGACCAGCCAAATCCCCTCCAAAAACGACCCTTGTTCTCTCGAACCTTAAACACGACACACACATATTTTTTTTGCATCACCTCGACCACCACCCACTAGACATTGAACATGCGAGATTACAGATTTAAACACGAAGTATTACTAGGATATTCAAAGCCAATTTGTTTGTCCCAACTCGTATAAACAAAATCTCAAAACACAACCATTTCTAAACCCGATTTTTCCTACACGTTTCTAAGGACCATATTAATATTTCGTAATGTTAAAAAGGAGGTTAGAGCAGCAGAAGACGAATATGGCTCGCTAAGTACAAGTGACTCTCATTTAAAATACAAACTTAACACAACTATAGCACAAAAACAAAATATAAGAATTACCCACGTTTCATATCTATCAAATATCTCGTAATGTCAGTAAAATATGCATATGTGTCCCTCAAGCCACAGTAACAATCAATGATTGAAGCCTTGAAGTCTTGAAGTCAAGTCCTCTATATTATACCTAACCCATCACCTTCTACACACACTACTCACCTCTCTCTCCTCTCTATTTTCCGACGCCAACTCCGGCCATCTTAGCCGTCACCGCCACTCACCCCATCTCACCACCACCACCATTTTAATCTCCTTGATCCCCTCATTATTTCTACATGGCTCACGCGCCTTCAACCCACCCTCACCTATTTATCTCTCTCGGTAACTATGATTTTTCCGGTGAGTTTTTCCGGCAACACAAGTGGAGGTAACGATGTAAAGATCGAAGGTATATATTTTTCGGATGTTTGATTGGTTCGTGACTGCGAGTTCCCGCACCACCACAGCCACCGCAGCTGCTGTCTCTTCCCCCTCATCTCCTCTATTTTCTCGACATGGTAAAACCGAGAGAAACGTTCACTATTTATTATTTTTGATTAAACCGATTTTTATTTATTGTTTTAATAACCGATTGTGTTGATCTTTGTTTTCGTGGATTTAAATCTTTATACAAATTGAGATTATAAATGTGTGGCTGTAAAACGAATTAAAGTGATGTTTTGAAACTTTTGTGTGGTAAGATTCGACTGAAAATGGTTATGTTAAAGTTTCTGTGGTCACGATCAGGTTTATAACCCGGATTTGGTTCTCGGTTTGGTTATATTTGGGTTGGATTCTCTTGGTTTATGTGGTTATCGTTAATGTTGCTAGTCCAGTTTTGAATTGAGTCTAGTTGTGTCGGGGTTAACCTTGTGGCTCGAAGCCGAGACCCTTGAGGTCTCGGTGTGATGCGTGTATTTTTGAGATTAATGGTACGTTGAATGTGGATTTGTATTCGGATTAGTGTTGGTTGCGTTATTTTGGCTGTCGCGGTAAGTAGTTTCGAGCCGAGACCTCTTGGTCTCGGCATAACAAGTAAATACATTTTTTTTTATTTTCTTAATAGTTTTGGTTTTAGAACGCTTGGTCGCTACTGGTACGAATAGGGTAACTTCAAACCGAGACCAAGTGATCTCGGTGAGTCTTGTAAATTCCGTTTTGGGTCACAGCTTGATGTCGGGTAGAATTTGGATATGTGTGATTAAAGTTTAATTGTTGTTGGTTAGTGTTATAAAAGAAAGTTTGGTTGGGTTGGATTTGACTTGGTCCTAACAGACATATGGGTACGTTTGGTGGTTTGAATGGGCCGAAGCCCATGAGTTAAAAAGATATGTTTGTTTATAAATTGTGAGTAAAATATATTTTACCAACGGGGTATTGAATTTGACATTTTGACGGTTGATACGATACAGATTATATTTGGAAGCATGATTTGGATTTGAATACGGATTTTGACTACTATACTTGGACTTATTGGACTTGGAAGGAATACAATATATTAGACTCTAGATGACTTGAATATATTTGATTCGCGACCAATGCACAATGAAAAAATAACGTCTAATAACTAACGAATATTTTTATTAAATTCTAATAAACTGTTTTGAGAAAATTGATTTATTTAAGTCAAGACGACTTGAGAAAAACTAATTTTTATTAGTTAAACTTGTTCTATTTAACGGGGTAAATGTCGAAACGTACAAACTGACTTAATTGCTTAAGGTGTTTATTAGTCGTTAACTTCTAGAGTTTGTCTTCTTTGGTTTGAGTTCTCTTCAGAATACTCTCGACTATGTCGATGTCTTTTCTCCTTGGCGTGAGTTGTATGTCGAGTCTATGTCTTCTTACCACACCACACGAAACGTTGAAACTAAGCTTTTGATAAGTTTTGAAAACTGAGTAATCCACGAAAACTACGACACATTGTCTTTTATAGACTTTATTACTTTTGCGAGACATATTTTGAGATAACCGTATACGTATTAGGTTGTGCCGATCCTAGACCGTTGTGTATCGCCGTGCTTGTACCTCCGTGTACCCTCGTGCCGTATGTTTTGAGAACGTTGTGATAAGCTCTAGATGCCAGTCGTATCAGTGTGATCTTTGCTTTGCTGTGGCTAAGGTGAGTCGTGGCCCCCTCTTTTAATACTTGTTTTAATAACTTTTTGGGGGAGATACATGCTCAAATGATTTTCAATTACTTTATACTTGGGAAGAATTCTATGAATTACTACTCCTGGTTACATGTTACGATATACTCCCTAGTAGAGTTATATGCTCATCTTACTTGCAATTTACTTGCGTACCTTACATGCTGAACTCGGATAAAAGCACTCTAAACCACTTGTCATAACATGACACTGATTTTCATTGAATACATTTCGTTTGTGCGATATAATACATGTCGTTTGTGCGATACATTTCATACTGCTTTGTGCGGTATAGTTCATGCTGTTTGTGCAGTATAATACATGTCGTTTGTGCGATACATTTCATACTGCTTTGTGCGGTATAGTTCATGCTGTTTGTGCAGTATAATACATGTCGTTTGTGCGATATAATACATGTCGTTTGTTCGATACATTGTTAACGTTTGCGTATCCTGAGGCTTTGAGCAATATAACTTTATGAATATATGAATGTATCATATATATTAGGATACAGCTGTATTTAGTAAACACCACTCCACACTGATAGATTTCAGACACTAGATTAATATTTTTACTATGTGTTATGATTATGAATCATGTACTTGAACCTGAGTTGTTATCATATGTGACTTAATTGTGAATTCTACAAAGGAAAACCCAAAATGCTTGGTATATCGTTACATTTAAAAGTTGATCCAACACATCATTTCGAGCGTATAACAACGTAGCTCATCTTCATTTATAACTTGAAACTTATGATTCTGGAGATCATACATGAATTACTTGTGGATTTTTATTTAACACAACTTGTTATTTATTTCATGAAGAACTAGTATTTATTTCGACAATCACTGTACACCTCTTAAATTTATTGAAAGAAAGTCCTTTTCTATTAAACTCCACGAACTCACCAACCATTGTGTTGACGTTTTAAGCATGTTTATCTCAGGTAATTAACGGAGCAGGACAAGACACGGAGCGGGCATCTTATACTCTGATAAATAAAATGGTGTAAAATCAAATATGTCATTCTTTCCAAATTATCACATTTTCTCATGGGATTCTCAAATCGAATAATTCACTTTTGTATCAAAAATATTCTTTTGAATGACATATAACTTTCAAAACGCCCCTTCCGGGCCTTTTTCTGAAATTTAAACCTCGATCCTCACCGTAACACCCTAATTACTTTTCCGCTGCCACAAACCAAATTAGGGGGTGTTACACCTAATGAATATCATCATGAGAATGATCCTTCCACTCAATATCAAGCAAATGCTGATATCTCCTACCACATTGTCCCTCACAACCTTCCTTACCCAACCATCACTGAGTTTGTTGAAGCGCAAACAAGTACTGGTGCAGTCAATCAGTCTGAACAAAGTGCTCAGAAACCAAACAATCTCAGTGATCAGCCAACCCAGTCAGACACTCAAGATCTTGAAGATCATCAGGTGTCTGCACCAGAACCTACACCTCTACCCAATCAGGCCTCCACAAGTTCTAATAAGTATCCAAGACCTCAGGACAGATGGACTAGGTCTCAAGATATAGAACTTGTCAATATACTTGGAGAGCAGATGAAGCGAAAAGTGTACCGCTTTTAGGGGGTCATTTAAGCTCTAAATCGTATTTATTTGATAAAATATTGCCCTAAATCGTTCCTTTTGTCATTTTAGGTACTTTGGAGAAGAAATCTGGAAAAGGAAGCATTTTGGACGTTTTTGGAGCATAAAAGTGAAGAAAACGACAAAGTCTCAAAATTGGCTGGAAAAGTACCTTTGACGGCGTCAGGGATTGCTCTTGACGGCGTCATGGCTTGGCAAAAAAGGTGGATATGAAAAATACACATGATAAGCCAGGGAGTTTTACAAAGAAAGTCTGACGGCGTCACCCTTTAAGGTGATCAAGGCCATCACGGTTTAAGTTAAAGAGAGACGGCGTCAAGCCCATTTCTGACGGCGTCAACCTTTGATAAGCCAGAGCGGATTTTGGAGCACTAAAGAGGGACGGCGTCAAGAAGGCCATCCGGAAACCCTAGACATGGCGAGGTGACGGCGTCAAGATCTACAACGTGACGCTGTCAACCACTAAGTTCTATATATAGTTTTGCAATTTTTTGTCATTAGTGTGCAACTTTGTGAGGAGAAACCCTAAGACGAATTTCTACCATTTTTAAGGGTTTTCATACCCTTGGATCTCCCATGTTTAATTGAAGATAAGTAATCATTTAATCAATCAATATGTCTATGTGTTGTTTGATTATATCTCGTTCTTGTCTTTTAATTAACATGCTAGGCTAGATTTATCTTGTGTTTGCTTAGATCTAGTGAAACCTAGCTATTGATTATCGGTTGTTAATGTGTTATTAATTGTATTGGATGATTGTTTATCGATGTTAGGCTTAAGAAAACTGGCTAACTTTCTATACGGTAACTTGCTTGAACGTCTTAAGAAACATGAACCAATGCGTACTAAGGTTTTTATGGTTGTATTTAATGCATGAGCGAATTCTAGTGATCCCATGTTAGGAGCTTCTTAGCCGGCTCGACATAGGAGTGAAGTAGGAGCTTGTAGAGTTGGGGAAGTATGTACGCCACCCCACGATTGGTATTAAGGAATACACCCATCATCCACGCAATTAATACACACTAATCAACCGGTAAAAGATAGTTAGGGAGTAAGGAAATCTAAGTAAACACATTTCTCTCCACATAAGTTTCACAACCTTTTCATTTTCAGTTATTTTATTTTATTTGCATTTGTAGTTATTTGGGTTAGTTGACTAGCAACTAATTCCGCCCACTCTTTCAAAACCCGAGATTTTACTTGCTTTCATAAAAATATAAAAATACAAAAAGAATCTTCCTTCACCCTTAGACCTATTAGAGTAGTTTTTCAATCCTAACGACACTATTCCCTGTGGAGAACGATCAATCCCCCGTACTTACCACTACACTATACTACATCGGTCAGGTACACTGCCTGGTGGGGTTGTAAGCCTCTTGAGATCCCTCGAGAGGTAAAACCTGTTGTAAGGTCGCAAAACCACGCATCAAGTTTTTGGCGCCGCTGCCGGGGAATAGTTAATGCTTAGGTTGAAATTTTATTTTTATTAGGTCTACTCATTAGATTCCTATCTAGTGAGATTTTTATTTTCTTTTTATTAGCTTTCTCGTAGTCTATCTTTTTTCTTCGTTTCTTTGTTCGTAACCATTACCATCCGACATCATGGAAGGTGGTAATATCCTTGATCCCAACAACCCACCACCACAACAACACCCACCTCCTAGAGCCCTTACCTTAGGAGACTACTCTCGTCCTAGCCACCATGGCTATCGAAACACCATTGAGCTCACTCAAGGAGCCAATGTCACTCCCTTGCGATCCGAAACCATCCGGTTGGTGCAAAGCGGATGCGCATTCCATGGACTTCGTTCCGAAGATCCTAATCAACATCTCAAGGACTTTCTCAAAATCGTTGATTCCATAGACCTTGATGTTGCCACTCGAGAGACGACCCGACTGCGTCTCTTTCAATTCTCTCTGCGGGACCAAGCTAGTCAATGGCTAGAGCGTCTACCCGCAGGATCCATCACCTCTTGGGATGATCTCACCACTCGTTTCCTTGCTCAGTTTTTCCCACCAGGAAGAACTACCAAGCTAAGGAATGATATCTTGATGTTCCAACAACGTCAAGGCGAAACCCTCTACGAGGCATGGACTCGATTCAAGGACTTACTCCAAAAAGTCCCTCACCATGGCATAGAACTTTGGCTCCAAGTCCAAATCTTCTATGACCATATCAATCGGCCGGTGGTAAGCTACGTGATCTAAGTGCGGAACAATCATGGGCTCTCCTAGAAGATCTTGCTCTTTATGACAACGAAAGTTGGAGTGATCCCCGTGATTTGAATAAAACGGTCAAGGCAATATCTTTGCCTTCGAACAATTCAAGCACTTCCGACCGTAGGATCATAGAACTTGAAGACCAAGTCAAGTTTCTTATGAAATCCTACGAGGCTCCTAAACCTTCAAGCCAAGTGAACAAAATCACTTCTTCATGTGAATTATGTAGTGGTCCCCACGACACTCGTGATTGCATGGAACTCCCCGAACAAGCTTTTGCGGACTACGCATCCTCGCGTACCGACGGAGCGGGAGACAAGTGGTACACTTTCAAACCCGAACCAAACCCCTACGGTGATTCATACAACCCCTCCTGGAAAAATCACCCAAACCTTAGGTGGAAACAAAACCAAAACACACAACAAACCAATTCTTCCAACCCACCTAATCGTTTCCAATCAAGCGGTTCCAACTCGAACCGTACTTTCAACAACAATCCTTCCAGCAATGGTAGTACCAATAACTTTGAAGGATTGATGTCTCAATTTATGGCATCTCAAGAAGCTCGTTTGGCCAAGTTTGAATCCGAATTCAATCAACAACAAACGGAGATGACCAATAAAATTGACAACTTATTGAAAGCCCTCAATAACCAAGTGCTATCACCTCCACATAAGGACGCTAGGAACACAAATAGCGGACCCCAAGTAAAAGACCCTCTTCATCCCAACACGTCCACTTCGTCAACATTGTCACTATCAAACCAATTGATAGAAATGAGGATAATAGTGAACCTGAGGATGAGGTTAAGAAAGTCGAGGTTGATAAAGAAGTTAGGAAAAGTGAGATTGAAGAAGTAGATGATGATGAGGACTACTTCAATAGGCTACCCACTAAGGAAGAGCGCGCATATCATACAGACTTATTCGATGACCCCGAGACACCATACTTCCTAGGTAGACCAATTATAAAAATAGGCGATCCTTCTAATCTCAACATACCATGCAACATTGGACATTTGCATGTGTGGAAAGCTTACATCGACCTTAGATCGCCCATAAACATCATGACTAGAGCCCACTACAACTTAATAATGAAAAATCAACTTGGGTATAGGATGTTCCCTGATAAGGGTTGGATGAGTAACTTCACGGGAAGAGTTAAGGGATTACCGGTTTATGTAGGAAACTTCACCTATGTCACCGACTTTGTAATTGTAGAAGATATCCGCCCAATAGTCGATGCATCCTTAACTCAAGTAGTTTTTGGAAAACCATTTGTTGAGGTCTCTAGAATGACTTATGAACCTTCCTTAGGGATAGTTAGATTTAAGGATGAGACCGATGAGGTAAACTACCAAATGCCATATAAGATAGAACAATTCCAACACTTGTCAAATGTTGAGAAGGAGCTTAAGAAAGCGGTCTACTATAGGAATGATGAGGATAGAAATAAAGGAGTAGACTATGTTATGGAAAGGATATCCGGTTTCTACAAGGATTGTTTGAAATTAGGACCGGAATATAAAACCGGAAATGAGAAAGGCCTAGGAACCGTGACCAATGATGGAATTACGTAATGTACGTGACTTTGAGTCTAGCTACAAGACTCGTTAATAAAGAAAAGCGCTTCTTGGGAGGCAACCCAAGTTTTATTTGCTTTATGTGTTTATTTATTTGTTTGTTTGATTTTATTTGCTTCCGTATGTGTGTTTAATTTTTATTATTATTGATTCATGTTCAAAACTAAATTGTGAAAATGCTTTATCTTGTTTTTAACTTCGTCTTAACTACATACAAAGGTATTTTGCAAAAGATAAGTGTAAGGGAAATCCAAATCGGTTTATTAGAACAAAAATGAACATGAATCGTAATAATAATAAATTAACATACATATTAGTATTTGTTTGAGTCAAATGCTTGTATCGAGTCATAATGATATTTTGCAGGATTTCCAGGAAGTAAGGTAAAGGTTTTTCCAGAAATTTTCCGGAAACTTAACATGAGAATTCTGTCAGATCATTTCTGACGGCGTCAGGCCTTACAACCTGACGGCGTCAGGTGTTAATTTTCTGAAATTTTTGAAAGTTTTGTTTTGATAAAAAGTTTTTATTAAATCTCTAACTTATAAACTCCAGGAATCTGCAAAATTATCATTCCACAAGCATTATATCCTTATATAGAATTTATCCCGCCGATGTTATGCAGGTTTTCGTGTTTGTTTTCTCAGGTTTAACAGGTTATTTTGGACAAGGAGATGTATGTGGAATCAAGCTTTTGGCGATGCTTTAGTCTTGGAGCTTCTACATTCTCTTGGAAGAAGATCTAACCATGTTACCTCTTTATCCACCAAACGAATCAGGGGAGTATTTGATTTCATTCTTTTACCTTTTTACTTTTACATCTTGTTATTTGAACATTGGGGACAATGTTCATCTTAAGTGTAAGGGGGGTAAAATACGATACTTTAGAGAATACAATTACGCTTGATTTTTGTTTGTTTAATGGTAGATGTGTAATAAAACTGAGATAAATACCTGTTAGGGCAATTTTTGTGCCAAATTTAAATTTTTTTACAACATATAGGAGTGAAACTTTGATCTTAATGAGCGTCTCATGGATAGGAGTTATATGACTAGCACAAAACCGTACTACTAAAAAAAATTTCCACCCCCAAATATGTGAGGATCGCCCCTAGAATTGGTAGGAAAAGCATTTATGCTATGATGTGTGTACCGGTAGCACTTAGATTCTAGAACTTGCGTTAGGACCATTCCGAGGCCACAAGTGAGACTACATTCGTGTAGTTAGATTTACTACATGATAAGAGGCATTAGGATTAACCCATTGTTTTACACCTGTGTTTTTGTTATAATTACATTGGCTACATTGGTCAAGTGATTCTCCCACACCCTTTGCGTTGTACTCATTTTTAGTACACGATACCCCTAGTACACCCCTCAGAGCCTATCTTTTCGTTTCGACCTTTAAGCATTTTACTTAAAGGAAGAATTTGTTTACACCCCACTTAAATGTACACCCAAATCGCCTTAGCCTACCTTATATGTACTCATCTTTAGTGCATTTTTGTGACAACATTTGTTTAAACCCCAAGTTAATTATCTAATTGATTACATGGTTGCTAAGTCGAGTCATATCCTTGTACATATTGTTTTGGGATGATTGGGACTCATGGGTAAAGTACTAGTGTAATGGAGTAATGGGGAAGAACAAAATTATTACCCCCATATGTGCTAAATATTTTAAAAGTACTCCAAGTGTTTCGATTATCTTAATTCGAGTCATTAGAATAATTATTTGTAAAGTTATGTAAAATTTCAAGTGTAAGGGGATGCAACGCCCTTATGATGTATTATTTTGGATGGTAGGGCAAGAGTGTATGAAAAAAAAAAATCAAGAAAAATACAAAAAAAATGAGAAAATGAAAAGTAGAAAAAACATACGGACTACCATCCCGTTTCCTTTTATGTTTATTTTATGTTCTTATTAGTTTTTTATTAGCTTTAGTCGAGTCTAGTCTTGGCTTAGCAACGCCATATTGTACATGTAATTAATCAAGATCTTTAACTCGCCACCAGTAAAATATCCTTTATCCAACAAAACCGTGTTTATCATATCCCAACACCTCACGTTATAACCCGTTTAAAAGCCCTCTTTGATAGTCTATCTTAGGTGCTTACGCCTAGTGGAGGAGGTTTTTGATCCTTTCCCAAGCCTATGGTAATCTATTTGCTATGACAGGTAGTGAGAGATATTATCCGTTTTCATTTATGAGATTTATTTTGATGACACCTGAGAGATGTGAGTATCTAAACACTACTTGTGAGGTGCTAGTTTGTAATATCCGTGCTTATTATGATTAAAGTGGAACGACTATTTGTTGTAATTACTTTTATATTAGCATTAAATGACCCCTAACTTGTATTTTGATTAGAATAAAAGTGCATTTGCTTGAGGACAAGCAAATCTCAAGTGTAAGGGTATTTGATGAAGCGAAAAGTGTACCGCTTTTAGGGGGTCATTTAAGCTCTAAATCGTATTTATTTGATAAAATATTGCCCTAAATCGTTCCTTTTGTCATTTTAGGTACTTTGGAGAAGAAATCTGGAAAAGGAAGCATTTTGGACGTTTTTGGAGCATAAAAGTGAAGAAAACGACAAAGTCTCAAAATTGGCTGGAAAAGTACCTTTGACGGCGTCAGGGATTGCTCTTGACGGCGTCATGGCTTGGCAAAAAAGGTGGATATGAAAAATACACATGATAAGCCAGGGAGTTTTACAAAGGAAGTCTGACGGCGTCACCCTTTAAGGTGATCAAGGCCATCACGGTTTAAGTTAAAGAGAGACGGCGTCAAGCCCATTTCTGACGGCGTCAACCTTTGATAAGCCAGAGCGGATTTTGGAGCACTAAAGAGGGACGGCGTCAAGAAGGCCATCCGGGAACCCTAGACACGGCGAGGTGACGGCGTCAAGATCTACAACGTGACGCCGTCAACCACTAAGTTCTATATATAGTTTTGCAATTTTTTGTCATTAGTGTGCAACTTTGTGAGGAGAAACCCTAAGACGAATTTCTACCATTTTTAAGGGTTTTCATACCTTGGATCTCCCATGTTTAATTGAAGATAAGTAATCATTTAATCAATCAATATGTCTATGTGTTGTTTGATTATATCTCGTTCTTGTCTTTTAATTAACATGCTAGGCTAGATTTATCTTGTGTTTGCTTAGATCTAATGAAACCTAGCTATTGATTATCGGTTGTTAATGTGTTATTAATTGTATTGGATGATTGTTTATTGATGTTAGGCTTAAGAAAACTGGCTAACTTCCTATACGGTAACTTGCTTGAACGTCTTAAGAAACATGAACCAATGCGTACTAAGGTTTTTATGGTTGTATTTAATGCATGAGCGAATTCTAGTGATCCCATGTTAGGAGCTTCTTAGCCGGCTCGACATAGGAGTGAAGTAGGAGCTTGTAGAGTTGGGGAAGTACGTACGCCACCCCACGATTGGTATTAAGGAATACACCCGTCATCCACGCAATTAATATACACTAATCAACCGGTAAAAGATAGTTAGGGAGTAAGGAAATCTAAGTAAACACATTTCTCTCCACATAAGTTTCACAACCTTTTCATTTTCAGTTATTTTATTTTATTTGCATTTGTAGTTATTTGGGTTAGTTGACTAGCAACTAATTCCGCCCACTCTTTCAAAACCCGAGATTTTACTTGCTTTCATAAAAATATAAAAATACAAAAAGAATCTTCCCTCACCCTTAGACCTATTAGAGTAGTTTTTCAATCCTAACGACACTATTCCCTGTGGAGAACGATCAATCCCCCGTACTTACCACTACACTATACTACATCGGTCAGGTACACTGCCTGGTGGGGTTGTAAGCCTCTTGAGATCCCTCGAGAGGTAAAACCTGTTGTAAGGTCGCAAAACCACGCATCAAGAGCCTACTGAAGGCATGCTTACCATAAGCATGGCTGCTAAACTAAGAGCAGCCTCTGCCAATGAATGCCTGTTTGTGGACTTCATTTTCACAATTGAACCCAAAAGTGTCAAAGAAGCACTTAAACATATTAGTTGGGTTCAGGCCATACAAGATGAACTGGAACAATTTGACAGAAACAAGGTAATGACCTTGGTCAAATGTCCTCAGGATGTTACAGTCATTGGCATGAAATGGGTGTTCAAAAACAAAACTGATGAAAATGGCATAGTCATTAAAAACAAGGCCAGACTGGTTGCCAAAGGCTACAATCAGCAAGAAGGCATTGACTATGAAGAGACATTTGCACCAGTGGCAAGGATGGAAGCCATCAGGATCTTCCTTGCATTTGCAACCTACATGAACTTCAAAGTGTACCAAATGAATGTTAAAAGTGCATTCCTGAATGGTTCACTGAAAGAAGAAGTTTATGTTCAACAACCTCCTGGATTTAAAAGCAGTGAGTTTCCTGACTATGTCTGCAAGCTTAACAAAGCCCTTTATGGACTGAAACACTAAGGTCAACAACCTACTGAACTGAAAGTAGTGAGTTTCCTGACTATGTCTGCAAGTTTATGTTCAACAACCTACTGAACTGCTCAAGCTCCTGAAAGAGGTGGATCTTAAACCACTAACGTCTCAGCAAGACTCAATTCAACAGTCAGTCGCTAGTTCCCAAGAGTGCCTGACCAAGATATCCTCAGCCTTTGATCAGCTCTCCAACAAACATAATGAGCTGATCAACCATTATACCACAAAGGTCACTGAACTCACAACAACTCAGGCAACAATGGTGGCAGACATCTCCGCCCTGAAGAATGAGACCTCTAATTTCAAGAAAATGGTATCCAATATTCTGTCTATTCTTCAGGCCTCTCCGGTTACCCCACCTCCTCAGTCAACAGATGCATACGCTGAAGTTCCAGCATCTGTTGAGGGGGAGAAACTTGATGAACCTACTCCTGAACCTTCATCTTCTGCACTTGTTGTTGCTACAATCCCTGTTCATCCTGAAGCAGTAGCAACAGAAGTACTTGAGACATCCACCAGTCAACCCCCTCCTACTGACAAAGGAAAGGGAATCATGGTGACTGACAAATCTCCTCAATTACAATTGGTTCCGGCATCGACTGAAAGGCGCCCAGACCTTGATGCACCATTTGAGGTTGATTTGGATGGTGGGAGAAAATTCTTTGGAACTCCAGCAGAAGTGGCCGCAGTCCTGGATGAACAGGATAGAATCAGGGCTGCGAAAAGGGTTGAGCAGCTCAACAGACCAGTAATTGTTGAAGTTGCCAAGGAGGTAATCAAGGAGACTGACAAGGTCATCAGGGGGGAAGAATTCCTCAAGCTTCAGACTGACCTCATTAAGGAACACAATCAGCAGGCCAAACTTAGAGAAGAAAAGAGGAAGAAAACCTATGAGAGGTATATGTGGCACATGACGAAGACCAAGGGAGAAGGAACCATAACAGACATGACCATCCACCTGACAAAGCCCATAAGCGTAACGGTTCACAGGGGGCCAAGAAAGTCTGAGTTAAACAAACCCTTCAAGTTCTCAGACTATGGGCAAGGGAATGGGGCATGATGGGGCCCATCCTGAGGAAGAAACAAAGCAGGATTGTACCAAGTCTTCTAGCTACCCTGAACTCCAAATACAAGGAACTGGAAAAGGTAGCTAAGAGTTAAGGAATAGACCATGAGAAGGCACTTGCTTCTCAGGGGTTGTCAATCCCTGAACCTGCTCAGAAGATTGGGAAGAAAAGGAAAGCTGTGGAACAGGAGCCTGAACAGTTCATAGATGCCCTTCATTGCAACAGGATTCCTCCTCAAGGAGTGAAATTTGTTCCCAACAAAGTCCTCAAGACTCCTGAGTATGGTATCTTCTTCGTTGATGAGTTTGACCAACCGGCCTTCCAAACGGTCAATGACATACATTTTGTGGAAACAACTACTCTTCTGGCATACAAGCTAACGGCGATTCAAGTGAAGAGCCCTGAGAATGAAGAGTTTGTCAAGCTGTTGGATAGGATGATGAAAGAGCGACCTGACAAAGAAGTGTTAGTGTCGAAGAAAGCTAAGTTGGAACTCATGGGTATCTTGGACCCTGAGTATTATGTTTAGATATTAGGACTTTGTAATGATATTAATAAAATGATGGCCCATGTTTTGTTATATCCGTGTCCTTAATAGCTTTCTTGTATATTCAGTATGAGAAGAAGCCCATTTGCTCACTCATAACTGATCAAAACACTTAGGCATAATTTATATCCAAATAGGGGGAGATTGTTGGGTCCGTCAGTACCCAAGCGTCCTGAAAACAGGATTTGAATACAAATTAAGCCAAGTGTTATTCAATCATAAACACTCTCAAGTCACTAAGTGAACAGTCACTCAGTGAGTCATCTTCAGGATGCTTAAGGCGAGTCTAAGAAGAAGGATTCACCATTCAGGAAGGCGGAACTCCCTGAGTAGGACTTAAGCCAAAGAAGAAGATGATGGGTTCAGTGAGTCATGACAAGAACTCACTGAACCCCCAGTCTCCTCAACAACAATAAATGATTGAAGACTGAAGACTGAAGACCTAGACTAAAGAATCTGAAGTCTGAAAGAAAGGCGGGATTAGGCGGGAAGAGTTTGAAAAGATAAGGAGAAGTCTTATCAGGCCAGAAGCGAACCTTCCCTAAAACGGCTTAAAGTCAAGAAGTGTTATAGCTGACACTCAAAGACTTTTAGCTTATTCCCATTGGTTCTAGGAAATGACAAATACTATTGTATTTGTCAGACACGCTAGGTTATTCTTTTTGTATTTTTTAATCATAAGCGCTCTTTTATACTTGTGTATAAATAGGAACAGAGAGGAGAAAAGTGGGTTAAGTTTTGTGCATTAAAAGCTTAGACTTTCACAAAACCACTTTTCTCCTCCAAAGAGCAACCAAGTCCCTGAGATAGCTCAGTGGTTCATTATTGTTGTCACTCAAGAATAACTTGAGTTTAGAGAAGAGAATACACCATACCTTGTCTATTCGATCCCAAGTGTTTAATCCGCAAACATTTGGGTAATAGATTCTTTTGATTAATTTCTAATAAGAATTAAAACGTTGAAAAACTTGTGTTTTTATCTTTACGTTTTACTTATCTGTTATAATTAATCAATACATTAATACAGTCATGTAACACAATTAGATTAACTTTGTAGTTACTTCTATTTGTGTAACGGGAACAACAGAACTTACGAGCTTATATAAGGGTTTTTTTTAATAAGTCTAAAAAATATGACTTTTTAAAAGAGGGTTGAGCTTATATAAAATGTTATATTAGAAAATTCTATTTTACTCTCAATTATACCTAAATTAACGTTCATATTTTTCAACTCAAGTCATTTTTAATTATTTACCAACCTAAACTAAATCAAACACTTAAGCTTATCAACTTACTAAACATAAGCAAATTCAAACACTTACCATGTGTATATGAATTTATTATATATCATTCATAAGCTGCTTATATAATATAAGCATAATGTCAATTAATAAGTTCAGCCAAACACCTCCTTATACCTAGTTACATATTTATTCTGATCCCATACCAGAAAATTAGAACTTTTCAACACATATATTTTCGGATATCGTTTTAAAACGTGTAGCACATTAAAAACATTTGACACATAAAGAATTAAAGATTGAGAAGTGTCAACAACATGACATAGTCCTAAGCGGGTAGTAAAAGTTACCTACATCCCTATGATGTTTTTCAACATATATAATTAGACTTGTGGTAATAAGGCTTCGAAGACGCGTATTCAAATCATTTACCACGCCTCGTCCTTGTTACACACACACTCACACGACGCGTCTTGGGTGCCAAATTATGAGAACTTAGTCGTGGAGAAGGCCGAGTCGTGGGGAGAGTCATGGAGGCCAACGGTCCCAAAAAAATAGCCTTTGGGCATTGTTAATTAAAAAAAAAAAAAAAATCTTTTAAAACTCATGTTAATTATATCATATCCCTATAAATATCTAATACTCTTTCACTTTCATTCACACGTTCAAACACATTCTTTCTTATACACTTTAGTCTCTACACATCTCATCTAAAACTAATGGATCCCGAACAGTTCATGTTGATATCCTCGGATGAAGAAGAAGAAATTAATAATATCGAGCTAGAGTTTTTAAAAGAGGCGACGACATACTATATGTATTATCAAGCTTCCACTTCTAGAGTACTAAAAACCTCAATACCACGAAACACGATACATAGAGATAGTTACGGTGCTCACGATCGTCTAGTGACCGCTTACTTCTCTCAAAACACGATGTATGACGAATAAATATTCTGTACGCGGTTCTGAATGAACTAATCACTATTCACACTGATCATTCGACGTATTTTCAACAAATCAGTGTTTAAAATACTAATGTAATATTTCTTAATTATTAATGAAATTTTAGTTTTAGTGTTTAAAAAACAAAGTGAAAAAAAAAAAAAAAAAAAAAAAAAAAAAGAATTAAAAGTTGGTGGTGATGTTTGTTCTGTTATTACAATATATTGATGGTAATGTTGTTTATAGAGAAAAAAGCTGACATGACGTTGAAATTGCGATGATGATGTTGGTTGTTATTATCACTAGCCTTAGACTAAATGTATAAGACACAGTCGACCGAGTCACCAACCCACGTGGCACCAAAAGAATCGTCCCACCCTATTACACATGCTCAAAGAGACGCGTCACACAAGGACAATATTGTTGAACCGGTCGGAAAAGCGACCAATTGGGGAAGAATGTTTGTGTGTGGCTGCTTTACTAAAAAAAAAAAAAAAAAAAAAAAAAAAAAAAAAAAAAAAAAAAAAAAACCGCTGAAGGTGATAATGGAGATGGTACTACTACATCTTGGTGTCCTTGTCACTACTATACCGAGCCTTATATGTCGTAGTAAATTATTAATGCTTAAACTTAGGCCTTTTTCAGAACTAGTACAATTTAACGAAACAAAGATACCGCGATCTAATTTCCTTTCCACGTGGCACAAGACCACTGCACTTTCAATATATGACCTTTTGGCACATGGTGTACACCAACTTGACAATAATGGTTGACTAGGGGCATAGAAGCACCACTCTGTGCTTTTAGTCACTCATGCACATGCTCGTAGGCTCGTAGCAAAGCATTATCGAGTTTTTAGGATGAGAACCCCAATTTTTTGAGAGGCCTAGGTTCAAATAGTTACACAATTGACGGTGGTCAAAAAAATATTAAAAAACGCAAAGATACTTCGGTTAGATCGCATACATCGAAATTAAAGATTCGTCTCCCCTAAATAACATGAAAAGAAAACCGTATCCGTTTACGTTTTACAGTTGCATGTAAAAGATCGAGTCTCAAACTCTCTATCCATCAAGGGGGTGATAATCATGATATGCGATCATCTTACGTGGAATATTCAACAAGTCTTTTACGTATTTTACTTTAAAATATGCTACTCGGTTGTATCAGATCACTCTCTCAAACACATACATACGTATCTGCAATACGGCAATACTAGCAACAATATAATATTATATGATATAATTATACAAAGTATTACATAACTATATAAAATTATGGATAACAACAAGAAACACACAAGTGGAATATTAATTAGGTAAAGTGTGCCTATTGGACATGATGCATTTTGAATTATAGAACAAATGGACCCATCAATAATACTTTACAATGTCTTAAGAAAATGGACGGGTACATTAAAAATGCCATGAGAAGCAAATAAAAAGGGCAAAAAGGGCAAAAGGGTTAAACGTGGAAAGTAGAGAAAAATAAAAACCAACGTGTAAAACAGATTGAACATATCGTTACAGGCTTACAGCTATGTAATTGTTTGAAAATCACTTTTACATTAAAAATCATATGTCGTATCCCCCACCAAAAAAAAAAAGAAAAAAAAAAAAAAAAAAAAACTATGTACTAGTAAATGACTAAACGGAAATTTCACAAATGGTTTTAGATCTCGTACATTTTCTAGATGTCGACTTTACCCTTTTCTAAAAACATGGCCCGGAGCATATGTTCCACACTGACAATTAGTTAGAAATTTAGATCGAACTCATGACTTAGAGCAGTTCCAACCGTAACGCAAGGGTGCGTTATAACTGCATTAAAGCTTTGAAATGGTGCGTTAAAGTGGCGTTAATGGTTGGGAGAGACCTGCGTTAACGCAGCGTTAAGGGCCTGAGTTAAACCCTTAACGCTACGTTAAGAGTGTGTTGGGTAAAAAAAAAATCACTTTTGCCCCTAAAAGGGCCCAAACTAGCCGTTATTTTTAAAAAAAAATCACCTTTGACCCTTGCGTTTATAGCGGTTGAATCAAACAACGGATGTTTGTTAAAAAAAAATAAATAAATAAAAAAAAAAATAAATAAATAAAATCACTCTCCTATAAATACCCATTTAACACCATATTTTTTTTCACACTTCCACAAATCAATATACTACATCATATACTTCCTTCTTCATTCTTCCACAAAAAATAAATAAATAAATAAAAAATCTTGTTTTTTCACAATGGATCCGAATCAAAGTCACGAAGAATTTAGAAACTGGACGAAAGTGACATTTAGTTTATGACAGCCGCGTACGAAAAACTTGTACAGATGGAACAAGCAGCAGCTAAACCTCCGATACCACGTGGTCATATCTTTCGTGAACGTGAGCTTGCTGATCAACGTTTGCGTGCCGACTATTTCGATCCAAATTGTAACTATCCGCATCGGTATTTTCGAAGAAGATTTCGTATGAGCCGGAAACTATTTCTACAAATAGTCGAAGGTATTCAATCTTATACCTCCGATTTTCTTCCGGATCATTTTAAGTTTTTTGCTCAATCACTCGATGCTACGGGTCGAATGAGTATAAGTGCTCTTTTGAAGTGTACATCTGCCATACGCCAATTGGCGTACGGCACGTCACCCGATGCGTTTGATGAATATTTGCAAATGGGTGCGAGTACTTCATCTGATTGTCTTGATAATTTTAACAAGTGTGTAATTGATTTGTTTATGTCGGAATATTTAAGAAAACCAACATGGACCGACATTCAAAGTATTTATGAAAGACATGAGTCGCACCATGGTTTTTCGGGAATGCTTGGTAGCATTGATTGCATGCATTGGGAGTGGAAAAATTGTCCGGTTGCTTGGCAAGGGAAATTTGGTAGGGGTGATAAAAAATACCCAACTATAATGCTTGAAGCAGTTGCTTCACAAGATTTATGGATTTGGCATGCATTTTTTGGGATGGCGGGGGCGAATAACGATATTAATGTTTTGGATAACTCACCGTTATCCGACGACATTCTTAATGATGTCGCCCCTGCAGCACCTTATATGGTAAATGGAAGGAGGTATGAAAATGGCTATTACTTAGCTGACGGAATTTACCCACAGTGGGCTACGTTTGTCAAATCCTTCTCGGCAACAACTGACGAGAAACATGGTTACTTTAAAAGGAAACAAGAAAGTGCACGAAAGGATGTCGAACGTGCTTTTGGTGTGCGTCAAGGACGTTGGGGTATACTACAACAACCGGCACGTCAAATGGAACTTGTGAAGATACGTAGAATCATGTATTGTTGCATTATTTTGCATAATATGATTTTGAAAGATCAAAAGTTTGCACTACGTGATTTTAACGATATGTGGGTGGATCCGTCAGCACGTATGAGGAAAGACAGGTGGGTCGACAGATGCGATGGCCAACGTCGAAGGGCAAAAAAAATACGCGACAGAGAAACTCATACTCAACTCCAACGAGACCTTATGGAGCATCTTTGGCAGAACCACCTTCAACATCAACACCAACAACAAGAATATTCCGAAGACGATGAATAATTATTTATTTTGTTATCATTTTTTTTTTTTTTTTTTTAATTTCGTTGTAATTTTTTTTTTATTAAGTATGTAATGTAATATGTTTTTAATGAATGTTAAGTTTTTAATAAATGGAATATTATTATAAGTTTAGGGGTTGAATTTGAAAATATTTGATATAAAGGTGAGTTATGGTTGAGAGTGTTAAAGCTGAGTTAAAGGTGAGTGTGTTAAAGCTGACGTGGCAGTGTGTTAAAGTTTAACCCTGTGTTAAGGTTGGGAGTGCCCTTATCTTCACAAAAACTTCATTAATTGTTCAACTAAACATTTATGATAGATGAGTGATACCCTGAAACAATACACCAATAATACATGGGATGTACTAACCGGACCCTCCCCACTATGGGGGGTCCACTTACTTTAGTCAAATTGTACAAGTTTTAAAGCAGACAGTACAAGCGACGGCAGCGGGTTAAGTCAACACACCCTCCCTAAGGGAGGGTCCGGTCAACATCAGCCATAATACATACTAGTAGCAGAAGTTAATGAAAGGTGATTCTAACTATATAAAAAAGCTATATTATTAATAGCGTTGTTATTGAGCCCAACATGCCAAACATGTAAGTTCATGGGGCTGCCCATCTAAAAGCAATTGGAAGTACGATAAAGTCGACAACATACTCGAATGAAAGGTTCGATGAGTAAGACACCATTATATTGTACTCATTTTGTCTTGGAAATTTTTCTTGTTCTTACTAGACAGGGCGTTATGGTACCTTCCCATCACACGTGAAGGCCAACTGGAGGTAGGGATTGCGCGTGAAAGTGATGAATTTGAGTTTGTTCGGTGAAGTTCTTCACCTAACGGAAAAAAAAAAGGATATGAGGAGTGACGATTTTATAAGCTAATGTTATATATTTATGAGTAAAACATAGCGGAGAATGTCCCGAAGGGATCCCGTTTGATGTACATAAGTTAACACATAAATATACACATATATTTACTAACCTCTTGGTTTTGCTATCAAAAGATACTTGATCTCGGTTTGAGGATCACGAAACACACTTAGCAACTAAATGAAGTTGCCTCTAAGGTTGCACACAACACGTCACGGTAGTATGCTTGAATGCTAGTTCAAGCTCACGAATAACACAATGAAACACATGGTTTTGTGTTGATTGATCTTTGGCCGAATACCATAAGGTTTTAGGGTTGGAATTCGGTTGGTGATTGCAAGGGAAAGAGGGGAGAGGTTTTTCTTGGAGTTTAGGTTAACAAATGAGGCAAATAATGAATCAAGGGGTTTATTATATAGCCTAAACCTAGCTTAACCTCCAAGCAAACCCAAATCCCCCTCTTAATCCCCTAGGCCGACCATTGTAGGGGTTTCCTATTTTGTTAGGGCTATTATCTAATAATTAGCCCATTACCAATTAATTGTATAAACTAGTTAATTAAATCGTCTAACGATTTAATTAACTACTGTTAATTATTTTCGTCAACTATTAATAATATAATTAATACATTTACTATAAATATATTAATTACATTAATTAAATTCATACCCTCGGTGTATACAAGTGTGCCCCAAATAGGCTTATGTATTTCTAGCCATATAATTACAGATCATGACTTGAGCATTACAAATAGCTCTGTTAGCATTTAAAATATTAAATGTAAAGTGATGGTCATTTGTAAGTATTAGAATTAGTGTGTCGTATGGTTTACATAGTCTAGGAAGTGGGCTTTGGCTAAGACAATATGTTAGAAATGTTCAAGTAAATGTCCAATCCACCAAAGCCCACACAAAGCCCATGTTAAGCCTCTTAGGGCGCCGGCCTTAGGAGCATATATACACACACTCTCACCCATTTTAGAAGTGCCTCATTGTAGTATCTAGGTGAGAGTGTGTGTAAGTGTGTGTTCTTTTATTGTATGTTTGTTTTCTTTCTTTGAAGCTAATAAACATTCGGTTATCATCCACATCATACGATCCATACTTTACATTCTTCTCATCTTCACATTGTTCTCTTGAGTGTCACGAGTAGTAGATAGCTTAGTTTTTGTGATAAAGATAGTTCTCGGTCTTTACAAGTGGTATCAACACGCCATACATCGAGGTAGGAGGTTTTTTGTGTTCGGTATTGTTCCAAAGAAACCCACTGTTGCGTTTTTGTCTCGTAAAAACGTGAGTTCTTGTGTTTCTTTTGGAATCGTACGCAAATATCAAGGTTTAAGGTTGTGTTTGTTATTGATTTAACGAGTTGGTGAGTGAAGATTTGATAGTTCTTTAGTCGAATCTTGATTTCAAGGTTGAATCTTTGTGTTCAAAGTGATTAGATCGTACAAAACTATAACCGATTGAGTGAGATTTGGAATTTTGAATCTTCATCATTGATTCTTACTTGTTATTCTTGTATAAGAATAATTGGCAAGAGTTGGTAAATCAGTGGATAAGGTCCAAAAAGTCAAGAGTTGGTAGAAGTTGGTAAACTGCCCTGTATTGCAATTCAAAGGTTTCGAAATTGCCAGCTTTCGCAATTGCTAGCTTTCGCAAATCACCTGACTTTCGCAATTCAAATAGCTTTCGAAATTGGGTTGGCTTTAGTAATTCGCTTATCCTTCGCAATTGGAAGTTTTTCGAAATTGATCAAGCTTTCGCAATTCAAAAAGGTTTCGCAATTGATCACTTATCGCAATTGGCATAGAAGCTTTCGCAATTGGTCTTCATTTCGCAATTGGGTACTTTTCGCAATTGGTCTTCAGACTTTTCGAAATTCGCAGTTTCAGTCCCTTTCGCAATTGAGACAGTTTTCAGCAGTTTTCGCAATTGGCAACTTTGGTCCTCGCAATTCATTTAAACGTGTTTCAACTTAAATAATTTTTATAAATTTGATTCAAACTTGTAATTTCAACAACATCAAGGATTACGAACTCGGTATTTTCTCACTTGTATAAGTGTGCAAAATACTTCGACAATCGGATATCTACTATTTTGTATAAAATAGTTAGATTTTTTATATAAATTAGATCAATTCTATCTAAATTGAAATTTTGCCATAATTTATATAAAATTTGGTCTAAATTGAAATTTCTATAGAAATTGTCATTTTATCTAAATTGTAATTTACATAACCCTGTCGAATTTGTGAATTTTTTTGATCCTGTCTAAATTATAGTCTAGTCAAATTTAGTAACTTTATTTAATTTGCTACGTTTATCCAAATTGCAAGTAACTTCAACGATCATCAACAAAGAACCAAGACTTCACATCAACATCAATCAAGTTTAACCTTCAACTACAACAACTCCTATTTCGTTGCAACGATCCTACATCAACTTTATCATACAAAACATCAACAATGACTACTCAACAAGACATTCATGCAGCCGGTGCAGAAAACCGTCCTCCAATGCTTGAAAAAGGTGGTTATCTTCCATGGACGAGTCGTATGATTCGGTATATCAAAACCAAACCTAATGGTCAAGGTAGACTCCTGCTCAACTCTATCCAGAAAGGACCATTCAAGCCTCGTCAGATTCAAGAAGCTGGTGACCCAACTGCAACACCTCCCGTTCCACCATCCTTTCGTGATAAAAAAGAAGAGGAATACACAGCAGAGGATTGGAAGCAGGTTGAAGCAGACGACTTAGCAATGCACTTAATTCAACTTGGTTTACCACGAGAAATATTTGCTGTTGTCGACAGCTGTGATTCAGCTTATGCTATGTGGAAACGAGTTAGAAGACTCTGTCATGGCACAGAAATTGGGCAACAAGATGTTGAAAACAAGCTGATCACTGAATGGGAGAAGTTCACATCGACTCTAGCTGAACCAATTAAATCTTACTACACCAGGTTTTGCACTTTAATGAACGAGCTCATCAGAAACAAGTTGACACCAAAACCCATTGCTCAAAACATCAAATTCAACAACAATTTACCAGAAGAATGGGGACGGTATGTCACAATTGTTAACCAAACCAAGAACCTTCACAAGGTGAACTATGATCAGCTCTATGATTTTCTAAAGCAAAACCAGGCAGAGGCAAATGAAGTCAGGAAAGAGAAGTTAGAAAAACAACATGATCCTCTGGCACTCATTGCTCAAACACCTCCACCTGCAATAGTAAATACACAACCCTCTTCATCTTCAACTCAGAACTTCATGCAACAACAGTATCTTCCACAATCACAGTTCTACCCACAACAACAACAAGTCATCCCACAACAACAATACCCGCAACACCCAGAACCAGATTTTAATGACAATGACGAGTCCACTGCTGCATTGACTCAGGCATTTGCTTTCCTAACCAAGGCATTCCAAGGACGTTACTCCACACCCACCAACAACAATTAAAGAATCTCATCGAACACTCGGAACAAGTAGATTGCACAACAGAGTTTCAACATGGGACAACAAGGGCAGATGGTTGGAGGATATGGAAATCAACAGGGATATGCTCCTAGATATCAGATGGGTAATCAGAATGCAGGGCAGTTTGTTGGAAATCAGATGGGTCCGTATGCAGGGAATCAGATGGGTCTAGTTGTTGGAAATCAGAGGGGTCAGAACACTGGGAATCAGTATGGGAATGTTGCTGCTCAAGTTGCCGGGAATATGAATCAGGGTAATTTGATAAAGTGTTTTAACTGTCAGGGTGTCGGTCATATGGCTAGGAACTGTCCCGACAAGCTGAAAAAGAGAGATCCAGCTTATCTGCAGAAAGCGTTAATGTTGGCACAGAAGGAAACGGCTGGGTTACAGTTGAGTGCAGAAGAGAATGACTTCATGGCTCTTATGGATGATATGGAAGACCTTGAGGACATCGATGCAAACTGCATTTTCATGGCAAATCTTCAGGAGGCTAAGTATGACACGGATTCTGAAACACCTCCTGTGTATGACACCAATGCAGTCTCTGAGGTACCACCATTCACTACATGTCACAATAATGAAATGTTTGATATGTCAACTCATGATGAACAACATCCTGCGACTCCAGCATCCAATCATGATACATATATGGACACGCCAAGTTGTAGCAACATTAATTTGGCAACTCCAGATATGGATCCTAATGAAGACTACGAGTCCCTACATGTTGAGAATGATGAGGAAACACGTGCGTTTTTTGAATCATTATTGCATAATTGTAGTGTTGAAATTGAGAACGTTAAAAAGGTCAATCGCGATGTTAAGGCCGCGAATGAAAAATCGACCACTGAGCTTGAGAGATATAAGGTGAATGAACAAGCTTTTGAATTTAATAACAAACGACAGTCAGAACTTGAAATTGGTTATAGAGACTCTGTATTAAGAGAAAAACATTTGCAAATCAAATATGACACACTTGATGTTAATTTGAACATGACAATCAAATCTTTAAACACGGAAATTTCTGAATTAACCAACCAACTTTCTAAACAAAAATCAATTTGTTCTGATCTTGAAAAAGAAAAGAAAGAATTGAATGCAAAGTTTGCAAAATGAGAAAATGATCTTCTTGATGAAATCATTGACAAACAAGAAAGCATCAAAAAGTTGGAAGAGTTGCTTGTAAAAACGGGTCAGTCTGCACAAACAATTAATTTGCTTATTAACGATCCAAACCCGATTTTACATACAATGAAGAAAATGGCTATCGGTTGTGAAAACCCTTATCATCTCAAGAAAGCTCAGCAACATCAGAATGTGTTATATAATGGTAGTGTGCTAAATGATAACCATGATCCTCTCGAGGTTCGTGATTCCTATGAAACGATTGAGCTTGCCGAAGAGAGTCGTGTTAAAATGAGACAAATGAACCCAGAAATTAAACCAATTGATTATAACAAGCTTAATACAAATTCTGGCATTCATCTGGTTCAAAAAGAGTCACCAATGTTTTTCAAAAAACCAGTGGCTGTCACAAAACGAAAAGTTGTTTCGAAACATCTCTCAAATATTGAACAAATGTCCTCTAGTAACATTTCTAACACAAGTGACGCTAGACGATACTTGGATGATCTTAAAAAGAGAGTTGAAACACTTCAAATGGTCGTGGCATCCAAAACAAGTACTAATCGCATTAACGATTGGGATTCAAGTTTTCATAATGAAATGAAAAAGGTGTATGAAACAGAAATTACTACTCCTCTCATGGCAATTCATGCGAGAGTACTTAATGTTGAAAATGCGCTTTTAAAAGAAACAGCGGACTTTGTCAAGGACCACAAATCCCTGGTAAAGGAAGCAAATGAAAACATTGAACACATCAAAGTTTTGGAAAGACATAATGACATTCTCTCTGAAGTAGCTCTATCGACCGAAATTATGTCCATTATTTATCAAACATATTCTGTGGAAGATGATGAAAGACTCCGAGCTGATACTTCTGCAATTGTTGTAAAATATGAAAACTCTCTTGCTAAGATTGAAAAAGAAAATGTCACATATTTTAAACAACTTGATCAGAAAAAGGAAGAATGCAAGTATGACAAATTGTCATATGAGCGTGCTTATAAGAATCTGAAAGAACAAAATGATTGTTTGAAGTCTCAGCTGGACAGTCTAAATAGGAAGGGTGAGGAAACTAAGTTTGCAAAACCATCAACTTCGGAACAACCAAAAATGCAAATTTCTCAAACTGTTCCACAGGTTGATGTGAAAAATGATTTGACAAAACCAGTCACTCCAACACCGTTACCTAACCAATGTGCTGATAAAGAGAAATTCGTTGTCCATAAATTGAATGTGATAGCGCCTGGCCTTTATAGGATTAGTCCCACTACTGCGTCTGTCTCTACATCTAAAACATATAGGGCGATAGACAAAAGTAACAAAGATAATCCAAACGAGATTAGGAATGCTACAACGACATCTCAGGACAACCACATAAATTCTAATGAGTGTGCCTTACCTTCTACAGGATTAGAAAGCACCTCTAGGAGCAGACAAAAGCCTAGGAGCAATACCAGGAACACTAGTGTCTCGCCTGTCTCTGAGAGTGAATGCAAAGAAGTAGAAGAACACCCTAGGAATTTAACGCTTTCAAATAAGAAACATATGTCATCTGGATGTAATGTTAAGACTTCTGTTTCTAGTGCTTGTAACGATTCTGTTTGTTTAATGTACAAGAAATCTTTGTCTGAAAATGCTTGTGATGATATTGTTTCTAACACTGTGACTGTGAATGATATGCCTGAACAGAAAGAGGTTCCTTCAGTAACTAGGGCTAAGTCTAGATATATTCGAAGACTTATTGCAAAAGCTAGGAAAACCACTAGTAGCCTATTGCCTAAGGACCATCTTAAGTTTTGTGCATGGAAACCAACGGGTAGAACGTTTACACTTAAGAATGGCAAATTAGAAATTGTTTAAAATGATAATATGGAAACATTCTCTAATTGTGATTCACCTGTTACCTCTAACCCCATGGAACCAAATGTTAAACGGTTTCCATATACAAAATCATCTGTTTTTTGCAGGTCATTGAAATTTGTCTTTTGATCGTCGACTCGGGTTGCTCCAAGCACATGATCGGAAATTTGAAGCTGCTGGTCAACTTTGTATGGCAGTTCATGGGAAATGTACGGTTTGGGAATGATCATGTTGCAGCTATTCTGGGTTATGGAGATCTTCAGTTTGGGAACTACTTGATCACTCGGGTTTACTATGTCGAAGGGTTGGGACACAATCTATTTTCAGTCGGACAGTTTTGTGATGCAGATTTAGAGGTTGCATTTCGGAAAAACACTTGCTTCGTTAGGAATTTGGTTGGAGATGATCTCTTAACTGGGAATTGTGGCACCAATATCTATGCTATCGACATCAACCGAATGGCCTCTTCTTCACCAATTTGTCTCATGACAAGAGCATGCGAAACAAAGTCCTGGTTGTGGCATAGACGTTTGTCCCATCTTAACTTTGACACCGTCAACAAGCTTGCCAAAGACAACATCGTCAACGGTCTCCCAAAGTTCAAATACACCAAAGAACACTTATGCCCATCCTGTGAGCAAGGAAAGAGCAAAAGGGCAACATATAAACCTAAAACCGTACCCAGTTCGGTTGATAAGTTACATTTGTTGCATATGGACTTATGTGGCCCAATGAGAGTTCAAAGCATAAATGGGAAGAAGTATATTCTTGTAATCGTCGATGACTATTCAAGATATACATGGGTAAAGTTTCTGAGGTCAAAAGACGAAGCACCAGGCATCATCATCACCTTTCTGAAGCGAATTCAAGTCCTACTTCAAGCTCCAGTTAGGATAGTAAGAACTGACAATGGCACGGAATTCACAAATCAGGAGTTAAGATCATATTTTGAAGAAACTGGAATTACTCACCAGACATCAGCTGTTCGAACTCCACAGCAAAATGGGGTAGTAGAAAGAAGAAACAGAACTCTTGTGGAATCTGCTCGCACAATGCTGATTTACTCTAGTGCACCGTTATTCTTATGGGCTGATGCTGTTGCCACTGCTTGTTTCACTCAGAACCGATCCCTAGTTCATCCAAGATTCAATAAAACCCCGTATGAACTAGTGAACAACAGAAAACCAGATATCTCTTACCTTCATGTATTTGGCGCTTTGTGCTATCCAACGAACGACAGAGAAGATCTGGGGAAGTTGAAAGCTAACGGTGATATTGGAATCTTCATTGGTTATTCAGAAAACTCGAAGGCCTTCAGGGTGTATAACAGGAGAATAAAAAAGATTATGGAGACGATGAATGTGAAATTTGATGAAATTTCACAAATGGCTTCTGAGAGACTCGCTCTAGAACCCGCGCTTAACCCGATGGCTTCTAATCATAACGGATTAGGACCCGCACCAAACGTTCAGACTTCTGGACATATCAGTTCAGGACTCGTACCCCAAGGAGCTCAATCAACCAACACAGTAAAACCAACAAATCAAGAACTGGATAATTTCTTCGAGTTTATGTATGATGAGTACTATGGTGGCGCTTTGATAAATGCTTTTCAACAACGTTCCGCTGCACCCGCTCATAATCAACGACCACCATCACCACCACCTCAAGATGCATCAACCACATTCGAAGCTGACGCACCATCTCCCTCCACGTCATCAACATTTACTCCAGCAACTCCAATAATTGAGATTGTTTTACCACGAGTTGACGAGCAACACCAAAATGATGTTGTGTTAGAAGAAGAATTGTTCGAAAACCCATTTGCAACAGATTCTGCTGAATCATCTTCAATGTTACACGAACCATCTAACACGCACTCGTCAAATCCAAGGTACCCTTCTACGTTACAGTGGACAAAAGACCATCCAATAGAACAAGTTATTGGCGAACCTTCAAGGCCAATTCAGACAAGAAAACAGCTCAACACCGATTATGACATGTGCATCTAAGTCTGCTCAGTCAGTCTAATAGAGCCAAAGAACATTCGGGAAGCAATGGCAGATAATGCTTGGATTGAAGCGATGCAGGAAGAACTTCTCCATTATCAATTACATGACACCTGGGATTTAGTTCCAAGACCAATTGACAAACTCGTCATTGATCTTAAGTGGTTATGGAAAAATAAAAAGGATGAAGAGATGACTGTCATTCGCAACAAAGCTCGTCTCGTGGCCAAGGGATTCTGACAGGAAGAGGGGATAGATTTTGAGGAGTCATTCACGCCAGTAGCAAGGCTTGAAGCAGTCAGGATTTTCTTAGCATATACAGCTCACAAAAACATAACGGTCTATCAGATGGATATCAAGACAGCTTTCTTGAATGGAATTCTGAAAGAAGAAGTGTACGTGAGTCAACCAGACGGATTCGTTCGACAAAGATCATCCATACTACGTCTACAAGCTAAATAAAGCTATCTATGGTTTGAAACAATCCCCAAGGGCGTGGTATGACGAGTTATCATCTTTCCTACTTCATAATAATTTCACCAAAGGAACAATTGATCCAACCTTGTTTACAAGAAAATTCAAAAATGACATTTTGATTGTTCAGATTTACGTGGACGACATAATATTTGGGTCCACTAATCCGAATCATTCAAAACATTTTGCAAATCTCATGAAAAGCAAATTTGAAATGTCCATGATGGGAGAATTAAAATTCTTTCTGGGTTTACAAATTCATCAATCCCCACGTGTTATTTTTCTTAATCAAGCTAAATATACTATTGAAATCTTGAAAAAACATGGAATGAAAAATTGTGACTCTGTTGGTACTCCAATGGTCACCTCACCAAAAATAGGAGCTGATTTATATGGGAAACACATGGATCCGAAGAAATATCGGAGCATGATTGGTTCTCTCATGTACTTAACTGCTAGTCGACCCGATATACATTTTGCTGTTTGTTTATTAGCACGGTTTCAGGCAAGACCTACCGAACTTCACCTCCAAGAGGTTAAACGGATCTTTCGGTACCTACGAAGAACCATTAACATGGGACTTTGGTATCCGAAGGATTCGGAGTTTACACTAATCGCATTTTCAGATGCAGACCATGCCGGTTGCCAAGTTACAGCAAAGAGTACATCAGGCGGAACACAATTTTTGGGAGAAAAGCTAGTAGGTTGGTCATCAAGGAAACAAGATTGCACTGCACTATCAATCGCAGAAGCCGAGTATGTGTCTCTATCTGCGTGTTGTGCCCAAGTTCTATGGATGAGGACACAACTCACAGATTATGGCTTCTCTTTTGACCGCATACCTATGTATTGTGACTCGAAAAGTGCCATAGTCATCTCGTGCAATCCAGTTCAATACTCGAAGACCAAGCATATTAGAGTCCGCTATCATTTCATAAAGGAACACGTGGAAGAGGGTACTGTTGAATTATTTTTCGTGAAGACTGAATACCAACTCGCCGACCTATTTACTAAAGCCCTCCCAAAAGAGCGGTTTGAAAACTTAGTTCGTCGAATTGGAATGCGAAACCTAACTCCTGAAGAGTTAGAAAGTCTTCTCGAATCTTCTTGATTTATTTCAAAAAGCTTCGCTGTAAATATTTTTGAAAAACAGAATACAAAATTTGAAAACCAACGAAAGCAAAATATAAAAATAGAAAAGTTTCAAAAATACAAAAACAAGATAAAATCAAAAAACCAAAAATATTCTTCTCACGACATGTCTCTCGTATAATCGATATTCTGTACATATCTAGAAATGTCATTCAACAATGATACAGGCATGTACAGATGCTTGAGCGAGAGTTCATTTAAATTTTTTTTCTAAAACATGTCGTTTCTCAAAATTTTCTTCATTACGGCTTTCGTATATTTCAGTACGAAACCCGGGCTACATTGATGACTTCTGATTATTTCCGATCAGGACTTATAAGGTTAATGGCAAAAATAAAATCCTTGAGCACATGATCAAGATCTTTCAAAAAGATTTTTCAAAAGATTTCTCAAAATTCTATGCTCAAGACAACTCCCTCCTAAACCCTTAAACTGATTTTAAACTCACATGTTTATAAATATGCTTTGTTTAAGGGGGAGTATAAAATGAAATACAAAAAGTTCCAATTTTCATGCTCAAACCCGTCTCTCTCTCCAACAAGTGTTCAATTTAATCTTTCGATATCAAAATTATCACTACGTGCTATTTTTGAGGGGGAGATTAGGTATAAGGGGGAGAAGACGTGATTAAATGTGATAAAAAAGTAATGTTAGTGAGTCGTGCTCTACAGAAAAAAAGTCTCAAGATTTTACCCTCGAATTGACAAAAAATAAATGTCCGAAATCGAAAAGACTTGTCCGGGACGGGTAATAATATCAAGCTGGTTATCCAGTAATGTAAACGTGTCTCGCAAAGGACTTGTCCGAGTAGAATGTACCAATTCGAGAGATGATCTTTTAATATGACCGGGACGGGTAATAACTTCAAGCTAGTCCAACTAGTGATGTAAACGTGTCTCGCAATGGTCATATGAATTGAAAATCGATCAATTCAAAATGTGCGAACTCTACCCAACATGTGCATTTTATTCCAAAAATGCATGAGCACATGTGAAGGGGGAGTATTTCAAAAATGCAAAACTCTCAATGTGTTATCTAAATGTGTTTACTCATAAACACTTTGAGAGATTTTCAAAAGGTTTATGGCATGTGATCAATAATCTAGGATAATCATGGAGTAATAAGGTGATTATGATTAGGTTATGTCCTATGATCCGCCAGAGCCGGAGGGATCTACCCAAGGACAATTCCAATAGATTAGAATTAGAAGTCCTTAGTGTACCGCTTTTAGGGGGTCATTTAAGCACTAAATCGTATTTATTTGATCAAATATTGCCTTAAATCGTTCCTTTTGTCATTTTAGGTACTTTGGAGAAGAAATCTGGAAAAGGAAGCATTTTGGACGTTTTTGGAGCATAAAAGTGAAGAAAACGACAAAGTCTTCAAAGCTGCTGGAAAAGTACACATGACGGCGTCAAGAATTGCTCCTGACGGCGTCACGGCTTGGAAAAAGAGGTGGATATGACAAATACACATGACGCGCCAGAAAGTTTTACAATGGAAAGTCTGACGGCGTCACCCTTTAAGGTGATCAAGGCCATCACGGTTTAAGTTAAAGAGAGACGGCGTTAAGCACTATTCTGACGGCGTCAACCCTTGATAGGCCAGAGCGGATTTTGGAGGATTAAAGAGGGACGGCGTCAGGAAGACCATCCGGGAACCCTAGCCGCGGCGAGGTGACGGCGTCACCTCCTACAACGTGACGCCGTCAGGCACTAAACTCTATATATAGTTTTGCAATTTTTATTCATAGTGTGCAACTTTGTGAGGAGAAACCCTAAGACGAATTTTCTGCCATTTTTAAGGGTTTTATACCCTTGGATCTCCCATGTTTAATTGAAGATAAGTAATCATTTAATCATTCAATATGTCTATGTGTTGTTTGATTATATCTTGTTCTTGTCTTTTAATTAACATGCTAGGCTAGATTTATCTTGTGTTTGCTTAGATCTAATGAAACCTAACTATTGATTATTGGTTATTAGTATGTTATTAATTATATTGGATGATTGTTTATCGATGTTAGGCTTAAGAAAACTGGCTAACCTCCTATACGGTAACTTGCTTGAACGTCTTAAGAAACATGAACCAATGCGTACTAAGGTTATTATGGTTGTATTTAATGCATGAGCGAATTCTAGTGATCCCATGTTAGGAGCTTCTCAGCCGGCTCGACATAGGAGTGAAGTAGGAGCTTATAGAGTTGGGGAAGTACGTACGCCACCCCACGATTGGTATTAAGGAATACACCCGTCATCCACGCAATTAATACACACTAATCAACCGGTAAAAGATAGTTAGGGAGTAAGGAAATCTAAGTAAACACATTTCTCTCCATATAAGTTTCACAACCTTTTCATTTTCAGTTATTTTATTTTATTTTCATTTGTAGTCATTTGGGTTAGTTGACTAGCAACTAATTCCGCCCACTCTTTCAAACCCGAGATTTTACTTGCTTTTATAAAAAAATATAAAAATACAAAAAGAATCTTCCCTCACCATTAGACCTATTAGAGTAGTTTTTCAATCCTAACGACACTATTCCCCTAGAGAACGATCAATCCCCCGGTACTTGCCACTTCACTATACTACATCGGTCAGGTACACTGCCTGGTGGGGATTGCAAGCCTCTTGAAATCCCTCGAGAGGTAAAACCTGTTGTAAGGTCGCAAAACCACGCATCAGGAGTATATGAGAAAGGGAAAGAAATGGTTGAAGAATTAAAAAGAAAAGTTAAATGAAAGGGTGAAAAGAAATAGCCCTCCATGAAAACTTAGGACAAAAACCGGGTCAATACATCTGCTATCGGTATTCACTAAGGTGATACTGATATTGAAGACAAGACGTCATGGACCCAGTGACGCATTGCACCACCCCTCCTAGCCACTCAGATATCTCTTAAAAGATATTTGTTTCATTTCTCACGGAGAACACTGCATAATCTATCGGCCTCTCATTCCGAGATGTGTTGATATTGAAAAGGTGGCACTCTGCTCCATACCTCCGATGACTAAAACCAAAACGCACATTATTGAGTCTAGAGCCATGAGATTCATCAAAGATCTCTTAGGAACACTTCCATTACAATGCACTTGTGTTCACCATTAAGGACACAAGTTGTAAGAGTCTTAATGAGATCTAAGGATCTTGCCTTATGTCATGATGGCTACGTGCTTCAAACGTTCTACAGTCTTGAAGTGATACTCCGGTATACTTCAGAGGCTCTCAACGGCCTTGGTAAAGATTAGAGAAAGTTTTCACACTATGCTGTTAACGATCTCAAAATCTGAACCTATAAGCGCTGGACGATTTATTGCTAACTGTTTTTATGCAGGCACTGACGAAAGTCCATTCACCATCATCATATGTCTCAGCATTAATGATAAAGGCGGCGACGCAAATTGAACAGAAGATGTTGATACGACCAAAAGACGATTCTTTGAAGATCACAGTGCATGAAGGAACAATGAATCAAGACTATTCCACTGCGACACACAAAGTTCAAAACATTGAAGACAAAAGACCTATCACCGGGAGCATCATTGAAATGACCATCCCTTAGGGGGAGATTGTTAGCATTTAAAATGTTAAATGTAAAGTAATGGTCATTTGTAAGTATTAGAATTAGTGTGTCGTATGGTTTACATAGTCTAGGAAGTGGGCTTTGGCTAAGACAATATGTTAGAAATGTTCAAGTAAATGTCCAATCCACCAAAGCCCACACAAAGCCCATGTTAAGCCTCTTAGGGCGCCGACCTTAGGAGCATATATACACACACTCTCACCTATTTTAGAAGTGCCTGATTGTAGTATCTAGGTGAGAGTGTGTGCAAGTGTGTGTTCTCTTATTGTATGTTTGTTTTCTTTCTTTGAAGCTAATAAACATTCGGTTATCATCCACATCATACGATCCATACTTTACATTCTTCTCATCTTCACATTGTTCTCTTGAGTGTCACGAGTAGTAGATAGCTTAGTTTGTGTGATAAAGATAGTTCTTGGTCTTTACAAGCTCCCACTTACGAATGTAATAATCACAGTAATTCATACTAACAATGTTTAGCCTCTAGCAACAAACCATTGCTCCCAGAAATACTTGAGTGCAGTTTCATAAAATGTCTCAGTGTAAATGGTTTATTACTAAACATCCTTTTGTTTCAGATACTTGTTAAACTACGGTTATTGATTAAAGTCATTCTATATTGTTTAACATATTTTGTTTCTCGTGAACCTTGTTTACATGACGTGTCGTTAGTGTATAAAGTCTAGGTTTCGTCATCTTGGCCCGTGGGTATTGGTTGTGCTTTCGACTTCTTGCATGGTATTGCCGGAGGCGGTGTGTCAACCTCGGCGAGAAAATTTGCCATGATTTTTCCTTTGATTGAATGTTTGGATCCATAAGTGATTTCGCGTTCGCTCTGCTCGATCACCCATTTTGACATTTTGCCTGTGTACTCGTGGTTCGATAAAACCTGTTTCAGGGGCTTGTCTGTCAGGACGTGTATCGGATGCGCTGGAAGTATCTTTTGAATCGTCTAGATGACAGTAATAGGGCAAATGCTAGCTTTTCTAGTGGAGGGTAGTTGATTTGTGCGTCCTGCAAAATCTTGCTGAAGAAGTAGATTGGCTTTTGAACCTTGTTCCACTCTGCTAGGAGTACTGACACGATTGCTTCCTGGGATGCGGCTAAGTACATGGTGAGGGTTTCACCCGGTATGGAGCCGTCAGGGTATGAAGCTCAGTTAGGAACACTTTAAGGTCCTTAAGTGCTACCTCAGCTTCTTTTATCCACTCCGTACACCTTCTTTTTGTCGCATTTGATTAACACTTTGAAGAATGGTAACAGTTTTTTGCATACCTTTGATAGAAACCGGCTAAGAGCTGCGATTTTCTTGTTTAGGCTTGTAGTTCCCTCAAGTTCTTGGGCGGAGTTATATCCAGTACTGCCTGAATCTTTTTGAGGTTCGCCCTGATTCCCGTGGCGTCTATTATGTGACCTAAGAATTAGCCCTCCTCTACCCCAAAAGTACATTTGTTTGGATTTAGCTTAATGTTGATGCATCTGATGTTTTGGAATTTTTCGATGATGTCGCGTAAAAAGGTATCATCTGTTTTGCTTTTGACGACCATATCATCGACATAAGCTTCGAGATTGATGCCTATTTAAGATTTGAATTCTTTGTCTACCAGTGCCTGGTAGGTGGCACCTGCGTTTTTTAAACTGAAAGGCATCTTGGTGTAGAAAAAGAGGCCTTGATTGGTATAGAACGCGGTTTTGTCTTTGTCAGATTCCTTCATTACGATATGGTGATATCCTTTATATGCATCAAGAAAGTACTTGTATTTGAAATCGGCCGAGGATTCCTCTTTCCAGTCGATGTGAGGTAGGGGGTAGTTGTCTTTCGGACATACCTTGTTTAGGCTAGTGAAGTCGACACACATACGCCATGTATCATTGGCTTTCTTGACCATACTTGACTGTTGTGAAGCAGTATTTGCCAAAGTGTGTGTAACTTGTGAAGTTGTGTATGTTGTCTTATATTTATAGAGAGACGAATAAGGTTTAGAGATAAACTCTTGCGGGATTATCAACGGCTACTAGGGAGCCATCAAAGGAGCAGAAAAGGAGGTACAATTGGACTATCCTCCTTGGCTCGTGTAACACCCCCAAATTACCGCAGCGGAACAGTAGTGTCAAGGGAGTATTACTTCATAATATAGATCAAGGTATAGAAAACGACCTCTAAATGAGACGTTTTGAAATGTTACCATTCGAATTATTAAAATCAGAGTAAAACAAGAAATTCAAAGTGTGAAGTTACATAGATGTTTTCAAGACGTATCGAATGGTAAAGATGAAGATATAAGTCTCCAAGTATGCAAATGAATCTAAGATCCATGCATCCACTATCGCCTTATTAACCTGAGATAAACATGCTAAAAAGTGTCATCCAAAGGTTGGTGAGTTCATAGAGTTTAGTTAGACTGTAAAGCATTTGAATAAAGATTTCACAACAAAGGCCTTGTAAATTCACTCAGTCCCAAGCCCCGCCCATACAAGACTTGCAACCTGTGTGTTTACAATCCACTGCTAAAGTATGAGTAGAACATATGTGTGTATAAATACGTATCATGTCATAAGTGTTTTGAGTACTTGCATTCCACTACAAAATGTATCTTGCATATCCATGCCAAATGTATCTTACATACCATTGAGAACTGTATTAGAATACTTGTATAACAATGCATAATGTATCTTGACTACTAATACAAAATGTATTAGAGTACTTGTAAAAGTAATTGAAAATAGTTAAGCATGTATCTCCCCCAGAGAGTTAATAAACAATTAAACAATAGAAATTGTGGGGCTATGACTCACCTTAGCTGTAAAGGTCAAAGTACTGTGATATTAAACATAACACGGGAACGGATCCAACACACGACCTGAATAATAGGGAAGTCTGAGATTTCGGTGGTTTAAGATTGACTTGATGTGAATAATGATGGTGAAAGAATATCGGATAACGAATTGGATTGTGGTGAGAATGAATGATATGCTTAAAATGCTTAAAGTTCAAAAATAATATTATATAATATTATAATGTTTTTATGTTTATTGAATTAGTAAATATCATCTCTTCAAAAGTTGGTAGACGATAAGTTACGTTTATTCGTTTAAAGTTATGTTATATAAATATAAACGTAACGTTTTGTTATATAAATCGTACGAATTGCAAAAGGTATTTTAAGAATGAAATTGTATAATAACACTTTATGTAATTGTATAAAGAAATAAATTACTGTTTGGTCCTGAAAGTTTTATGAAGTTTACACTTTTAACCCTAATGGTGAAACATTTGCACCGTTAGTCCTTGGTTAGAAAACATTTACATGTTTAGTCCAAAAGGTTCAAATTGCACTTTTTACCCAAACTTTCTGTTATTTACAGTTTTAACCTTTGGTTTTATTCAAATTTTATAATTTCTGTTTCGAACCACCCTTTTTCCAGAATTTACACTTTTAACCCACTTTTCACAAAATTTGCAATTTTAGTCCGGAAATTTATAAATCATAAAGTTTTATATTCTTTTTACTCACTCGACTTAAAGAGCTTACATTGAGCTTATATCGAACAGCTTATTTTGAAAAGAACTTATGGGTGTCAAATGGGCTTTAGGCCCAATACGAAACTGTGTGGGTTTTATATATTCGAACATGTCCTTGGGCTTGATAGCCCATCAAGGGTCTGTTTGGTTTTAAGAGTAGTCGAGCAATGCAACAAAAAAATATATAGGCATCCATGGTATCTCAGTAGGGTTCGAATATGGGTCAGTTGAAAAGTATATTAAGGACACAACCATTAAGCCAAAGGCTCGATGGTGTTATGTTTACACCTCGTTCGCATTTAAAAGGGTCTTAACTAGGTTTAGTTATATACGTTTATTTCGACACAGTAAGAATATGCATGGGATTTATGTTTGACATTCAACTAAGATTTCTTTCTCACTTTCAAGTCCCACCGAGTTTGTAATGTTTTGCTTGGTTCCTTTTCAAGCTAACATACACACACATACACACACACACACATATATATATATATACATATATATATATATATATATATATATATATATATATATATATATATATATATATATATATATATATATTATATATATATATATATATATACATTCTCGTATAGGATTTTTAGTGGTTTCACTTTAGTATAAACAATGTGTGCATGCATGGAAAACATATTTGATGTTCGAGCTTATTTCATTCTCACGTTAAAGTTGGTAGAGTTGTGCTTGGTTCCATTTCATGTTACGTATATATGTTTACATGCATGCATGGGTCGAATAAAATGAAATGTACGTGATCTTTTGTGAAACAAAGACGTGTTATAATAGTTTGTACCACATGTGTATTACTAACGAATTGATGATGTGTTAAGATTGAAATGAGAGTAGGCACTTACAACACCAAGAAGGTGGTGACGAGGTTTGAATGGAAGGATGGTAACGAGAACCCAAATGACAAAGAAAAACCCGACTCCTTACCCTTCGAACTTGCAACGAACTACCCAAGATTCCTCCAAACTTGTGAAGTACTTAAGCTCGCTCTAAACTCCTCTTTCCTTGCTCGGTAGTGGCTAAGAGAATAAGAAGGATGTGTTTGTTTTTATTAGCTTTTGTGGTAGAGAAATATGGGTTATGTTTATCACTTCATATAGAGATTGATATGTGAAATATAGAAGATGAATCTTAATCCAAATCGTCCTTGTTTCTGTCGACTTTGCTTTGGGGAATAGGAGAAGGTTGTGAGGTCTTGTCGATATATAATATAATAGGCACAAGTGGAGATCTTATTCGATTTGTAGCAGAGGAGATAAGGAGACATAGAGAATATAATTTGCTAGGAAGTCTTGTGTGTAAGATCAAGTGGATATGGGTTTCGATTATATATCAAGTGGTATATATATATTATGTATGTCGACATGTTTAACAAGGTCTAAGCAACATTTAACGTGACCAATGAATAAGTAAAGCGTGAAAAATGTTTATAGAAGTTGTCAAACCAAGAACGAATGTAAATCATAAGGATAAAAATAGTTTGGTCAAATTTAGTTGGATTTGGATTGAGTTGTATATTTGTCGAATGTGGTTAGCTTTTGGTCTCGTTATAGGATCAAATGTTTGAATCAAACATTGTGCATTGATAATCCCGATTCTTGGTAATGTAAAGAATCGAAACATGTAAAATTATGTATGGTATGTGTGTCGAAATCTAGAATAAAAGATGCCAAGTGAATGTGAGTTGGGTCGAGTTAGAATAAAAGGAAAATTAAAGTTGGGCTTGATTTGTGTTGGGCTAGGAATAGTGTTGGGCTGGAAATAATGGTTAAGGATCCGTTTGGTGTTAAATGGTGATTTGGGTTGTCTTGGTGTGCGTGTGAGCTCGTTCAAAGTATCGTGTATTACATAACAACGTTTTTTAATAGAAATGTAATAAACAAAAATTTCAAAAATTTTGCTCGTAAAAATGGTTAAGTGAACAGTAACGATAGGTTAATACTAGATTAATTTTTACTAATGACTAGGGAATTCTACGGGTTGCTACAGTACTTAACCCTTATCTTGAATCTCATCCCGAGATTCAGTCTGTATTATCTGTTGAAATCATGCTAACAGATAGTAGATGTGTAAATTTATAGTAATCATGCTAAAGCTTACGTATCTAGGGTAGAATATGACTTGTCTAGGGAAAACCTACCCATTATTTGTTAGCTGCACCCAAATGACCCAAATAGAATGCTCTACCACAAGGTGGACTAAGATGGACTCCAGGGTTTGGGTTATTTCCTTCAATTGCCAAAGCTAGATTTCCTTGCCTTTGTCCAGGTGCTCTATTCAACCTAGGACACGCATTCTTGAGGTGATCCGGGCTGTTACATTCATAGCATGCCCTTTGATTATTCCTTATGTTGCCTGTATTCCTTGGTGCTTTACACTGATTCGTAAAATGACTTGACTGATTGCAGTTCGTACACTCACGGTAGGGCACAGATCCCGGGTGTTGATAAGGATATTTAGCACACTTAGGAAGTGGACATGTATATCCTCTCTGACCAGTACCAGTGGCCATAAAGGTTATTGTCTTCTTGTTGTCAGTCGTGGGGACCACCTGTTTCTCTGACTCATTTGTCCCTTTCCGTTTATCACCGTTCCTCAACATTCCAGTCCTATTCATTTCATCTGTTAGAGTCCCTGCTCTCAATATTGCGCTCTAAATTGTAGCCGGCTCAGTTGCTTTTCACAGTTCCACGAATTTTGGGAACAAGACCATATATGTATCTCTCGATCCTCTTTGATTCAGGGGTAACCAGGTGAGGAACTAGTTTTTCTAATTCATGAAATCGATCTGTGTAGGCTGCATGACCAGCCCCTATCATAGTATGATGCCAGAGTTCACCTTCAAGCTTCTGCATTTCATTATCCGGACAGTATTCCTCTTTCAGTAGTGCCTTGAAGTCTTCCGATGTCATACCTACATCTGCTTCTCTGCCTCTAGCTTGAATCTGCATGTTCCACCATGTTAATGCTTTTCCTAGCATGCAGAATACTTCACCTTCGGATGTGTTCCACAGCTACTAAAGTCGATCACTGACTCCATCTTTTCAATTCATCGGGTGTACTCCAATGCCCTTCCTTTACCATCAAACTCCATTGGCTTGCATGCCGTAAATTCCTTATACGTGCATCCAGTTGTGTGATTGTTAGTATCATTTCTACATACACCATTGGTGTCGTCATTTCTGCTCCCATGGTTTCCCCGAATTGCTGATATGATTGCCAACCTGGGTGATAATAGTGGGAAGTAAGTTTTGAAGCTGTTGAGCGATGATGGCAGCAAAATCAGGATTCCCACCGTCGTTGTCTTCATTGTTACTGATGCCGCGAGTCCGCGACCACCTCCACGTTCACTAGTCCTTCCACCCCTTAGTGTCGCACCTCCTCTGTTAGTGTTGCGGGCTGATCTCCTTGATGCCATTGTCTCTGCATGGAAGGACATTTAGCGAACGTCAGAGATGAAGGAAAACCGTTGACAAACCAATCTATACTTAACGTTCTCACAAAACCCTGTCACTAGCTGTTTTCCTAAAGGGTGTCAATGCCGATTAACGTACGCATGGTTACATATGTCTACGTGAGTCGTGATGCACTTATAATTATATTGGCCACCATAATTATACTTGACTCCTTTCACACGTGTACATATCACCAAACACATATATCTCAGTGATGCGCGTGATGTGTCGTTGCGGTTTAGCAGTTTTAATGCCTACTCAAGTTTTAAATTTATATTTAGCCGACTTATCAATAACACACACACTTAACGAGCAGTGTACCCGGTCAGTATGAAGATAATGGTAAGTAGAGTGTCGATCACTAAGAGTGGAACGTATTATCTCGTTATTCTAATCAGTATTTTAATATCCTAACGCAAGGGGGTTTCAGCCTGAGAGACTGGCACGGTTTGTTTGCAATTAATTAATAAAATAAACCAAAAGGCACGAATCAGCAAGTAGCACACACGTACACAGATAAATACTTGAGACAATAAGAGGGTTGTCCTTATGATTAAGTAGATTGTCACTTGTTTTATTGATAGCTTTATATGAAGTGTATGTAGTTAACCCTTTCTCGTTGGTCCTAATCTTATCGGCGAGTAAACCCTTAATGATTACTTATGTCTAAAAGTTATTCCTAAGTGATCAATTTAGTAATAACCGTGGGAGCCACATTATGTCCCGCAGTCAAATGCCCGCAAGCCACTAATAAACACAGAGGTTATCAATGCACTAATAAGTAGTAACCAAAGACATCAACATATAAACTTTAATTGATGGGAAAGCAAGTATTAAAGGGAGTGCAATCTTTCGTTGTCACATTACACAAGCCACCAATCCTGATGAATTAAAGTTTGCTAACACAATAAAACAAAACTACTTAATGAATTAAACACATGCAGCACCTTCTTACAGCTCTTGTATCTTTGATTTGGGTGTGTCTTGTGCTGCCTCCTTGACTGAATTCGTCCTTTGTTCCTCCTGTTTGAACTTCGGTTTTTGGTTTTTTGGAACTTGTAATTCGTCTGGTCTACGGGGTATTTATAGTTTCTGTCTGAGGGAAGATGCGGCGCATCTACTAAGTAGATGCGGCGCATGTACTTAACTTCGCGTGGGGTCCAAGATTATAATATTCAGGAATATTCGTACACCGCCAGAAGATGCGGCGTAACTCCATGATTAGATGCGGCGCATGTCCTCTTGTATCTTGGATCGTATCTGGTGATATCTTGATAGAGATGCGGTGCATGTCGAGAGTGAGATGCGGCGCATCTGGAGCAGAATTGACTTGATCTTGTCCATGTCAGTAGACCTTCAACTTTATGCACGTTTTGCTCCACAATTAGTCCAAAATCGCTAAGTCTCACCAAATGCTTGTTTTTACCTGAGAATTACAAAAGTAAACGATTAAGTATCAATCCTCATACATAATATAGTAAAACAAGTCAAATTAATAGGATAAATGATAGTAATAAAATGTACTTATTTGAGTTCATCACTCAGCGATGGACGTTACTTAAATGGTGAAGGTGTAGGGTGATTATCCCTAAAAAGTATCCTCAAGAGAAATCCCATTTTTGAGCAAAATCATCAAATTTTCTGCGGCTAAGTGATAACCTTTATTTAACTTAATCCCATGTCTCATCAAACAAGAACTGTCACAAGGTCAAGTTAAATAGGCAGTTATCACTGAGCTCCACACTTTTGATGACTCGACTAAATACTGAGATTTCCCTATTGGTACAAATACTATAACATCCAACAACGTGGATAATAATAGAAAAAGTTCTACGTATGCAAGGCGATAGGGATGAGAGTCTCAACGTATATAGTAGTTATTGTCTAGGCACCTAAATGCAACCTAGTTCTCTATAACCAAGTCTCTGATACCAATCTGTAACACCCCCAAATTACCGCAGCGGAACAGTAGTGTCAAGGGGGTATTACTTCATAATATAGATCAAGGTATAGAAAACGACCTCTAAATGAGATGTTTTGAAATGTTACCATTCGAATTATTAAAATCAGAGTTAAACAAGAAATTCAAAGTGTAAAGTTACATAGATGTTTTCAAGACGTATCGAATGGTAAAGATAAAGATATAAGTCTCCAAGTATGCAAATGACTCTAATATTCATGCATCCACTATCGCCTTATTAACCTGAGATAAACATGCAAAAAAGTGTCAACCAACGGTTGGTGAGTTCATAGAGTTTAGTTAGACTGTAAAGCATTTGAATAAAGATTTCACAGCAAAGGCCTTGTAAATCCACTCAGTCCCAAAGCCCCGCCCATACAAGACTTGCAACCTGTGTGTTTACAATCCACTGCTAAAGTATGAGTAGAACAGATGTGTGTATAAATACGTATCATGTCATAAGTGTTTTGAGTACTTGCATTCCACTTCAAAATGTATCTTGCATATCCATGCAAAATGTATCTTACATACCAATGCGAACTGTATTAGAATACTTGTATAACAATGCATAATGTATCTTGACTACTAATGCAAAATGTATTAGAGTACTTGTAAAAGTAATTGAAAATAGTTAAGCATGTATCTCCCCCAGAGAGTTAATAAACAATTAAACAATAGAAATTGTGGGGCTATGACTCACCTTAGCTGTAAAGGTCAAAGTACTGTGATGTTAAACGTAACACGGGAACGGCTCCAACACACGACCTAAATAATAGGGAAGTCTGAGATTTCGATGGTTTAAGATTGACTTGATGTGAATAATGATGGTGAAAGAATATCGGATAACGAATTGGATTGTGGTGAGAATGAATGATATGCTTAAAATGCTTAAAGTTCAAAAATAGTATTATATAATATTATCATGTTTTTATGTTTATTGAATCAGTAAATATCGTCTCTTCAAAAGTTGGTGGATGATAAGTTACGTTTATTCATTTAAAGTTATGTTATATAAATATAAACGTAACGTTTTGTTATATAAATCGTACGAATTGCAAAAGGTATTTTAAGAATGAAATTGTATAATAACACTTTATGTAATTGTATAAAGAAATAAATTACTATTTGGTCCTGGAAGTTTTATGAAGTTTACACTTTTAACCCTAACGGTGAAACATTTGCACCGTTAGTCCTTGGTTAGAAAACATTTACATGTTTAGTCCAAAAGGTTCAAATTACACTTTTTACCCAAACTTTTTGTTATTTACAGTTTTAACCTTTGGTTTTATTCAAATTTTATAATTTCTGTTTCGAACCGCCCTTTTTCCAGAATTTACACTTTTAACCCACTTTTCATAAAATTTGCAATTTTAGTCCGAAAGTTTATAAATCATAAAGTTTTATATTCTTTTTACTCACTCGACTTAAAGAGCTTATATTGAGCTTATATCGAACAGCTTATTTCAAAAAGAACGTGTGGGTATCGAATGGGCTTTAGGCCCAACAAGAAACTGTGTGGGTTTTATATATTCGAGTATGTCCTTGGGCTTGATAGCCCATCAAGGGTCTGTTTGGTTTTAAGAGTAGTTGAGCAATGCAAAAAAAATATATATAGGCATCCATGGTATCTCAGTAGGGTTAGAAAATGGGTCAGTCGAGAAGTGTATTAAGGACACAACCATTAAGCCAAAGGCTCGATGGTGTTTTGTTTACACCTCGTTCGCATTTAAAAGGGTCTTAACTAGGTTTAGTTATATATGTTTATTTCGACACAGTAAGAATATGCATGAGATTTATGTTTGACATTCGACTAAGATTTCTTTCTCACTTTCAAGTCCCACTGAGTTTGTAATGTTTTGCTTGGTTCCTTTTCAAGCTATCTTGAGTATTCACCCACAATGACCAGAGTATACTTCTCATGGTTAATGGATCTACGACTGATGGGCCCAAAGAGATCCATATGGAGAAGATGAAGGCAGTTCCTGATGGAAAAGTTTGTTTTGGTTTTAAAGGATGCTCTATGATGTTTACCTTTTTCACATGCAGAGCATGGTTTATCCTTTGAAAACACAAGTGATGGTAAGCAAAGGACCTTGTTTTGTTTTACAAGATTGTTTATGTTTTTGAAGTTCAGGTGGGAGGGTCTCTTATGCCAAAGCCAGTTGAGAGTTGCAGTGGCCTTAGCAAAAAGACAAGTTCCATTCTGAGTTAGACTGGTCATGTCTAACACATAAACATCTTTCCTTCTTGGTGCAATAAGGACAACTTCCTTATTTGCATTGAAGATGGTCCCTTGCTTATCATCAAACTGAACTATGTACGTTGCATCACATAGTTGACTGACACTGATCAAATTGTACTTAAGACCATTTACATAAGCTATCATAGTAAAGACTATACCACTACAGTTTACTGAACCATAACCTTCAGTGAGACATGATGAGTTATCAGCAAATATCACCTTGGGTCCTGGTTCTTTTACATATTTGTGCAGATAATCATTCACACCAGTCATGCTCCTTGAACATCCACTATCTAGATGCCAAACAGGCTCCCTGGCATGTCTCTGCACAAATGGTAAACTGAGTTAGTTCTTTCTAGGACCCCTCATCTTAGAGGGCTTGACTTTTGTAGTCCTAAAAGTATCAATTGATTCATGGTCAGTGGTTGAGTGGACTGAGCTACCACAGGTTTTGCATTTGATTGCAGAGGTAGACTCAGAGGATGATTTGGTCATACCTCTTCTGGTCTGAATGACCTTTTCATGTCCTGAGGTGTTGTGAGTGGAATCTCCATAAATTTCACAACAGTTGCCCATTAGACAATCCTTAGGATGGTGGTCATTGAAGCCACAGTGAGGGCAAGGTGCAAAAGGCTTGGCCTTTTGTTTCTGTTTCTGTTTAGAATCAGAAGGGTATTTTAAAGCCTGTGCTTTAAAGTTTGCCATTTTTAATGTGGCTGTGTATGATTGGTGATCTGAGGTTCTGTGATCTTCCTTTTTGCATATCATGCAGTAAAGGATTCTATAGCAATCATCAGTGAAATGATTGGTATAGTGACACAACTCACACCTTTTCAGGGGTTTGGAGGGTTTTGGTTTGGTGCTTGAGGAAGCTGATTTGGGTTCCTTCATCTTGGATTTAGAAGGTTTCTCAGAAGATTCAATCTTCTCACTCAGCTTCCTGACAAGTTCAGCCAACTGATCAATTTTTGAATCAGGGCTTTCTATTTTTACTTCAGAAGGGACTGAAGTTGATGAGTCATCAGAATGAGCTGAGACTTCAGGGGTTTGCCTTTTCAGGATGGTTTTTCCCATTCCTGGATTCTCCTTTGGAGAATACTGAGAGTAGACCAATGGTGGGAGGTCTGAGCTTGGTGCAGCACCCTGAAGGATATTCAGAGGTGGGAGTGGTGTGAATGATTCTGATTCAGACTCATTGACTGACTCAGTACAACTGGGTTGGTCAGTGAGTCCAAGCATATTTTTTAGAGCCTGACTTTCAGGAAGCAAGATTTTTCCAGTCTCTAAGTTTGCTAACTTACTGACTGGGTTGTCCCTGACAATCCAGTCATTTGACTTGGGTTGCATTTCTTTCTCAAAAGATATGCCAGCTGGAATAAAGGCCATTTCACTGTGACTCTCACTGGGGGTTTCAGTGAGTTGGTCAATTCCTATGGTTTTCTTCAGAATTAAACCCATAGTATCAAAAACCTTAGGGTTCTTTTTAGTCCAGCCTTCAATGACAGCCTTTTCTTTGTTAAGTTCATTTTGAAGAGCTTGATTTTGCTTTAAAATCTCAGTGTTTTGAATTTGTAGTGTAATATTTTCTAACTTGGCTTGTTTTAGTACAAGCAATTCATCTCTACACTTATTCAATTCTAACACAAGATTGTTATATTTTGAAAGCAAGTTAAGCCTTTGTTCTTCTACAAACTTAAGATCTACACAAATATAATTCACATAGGACTGCCAGTCAGAATTATCATCCATTGAAAGTAAAGTGTTTACCTTCTTCATGGTTATGTTCACCCACTCTCCATTCCTTGCATGGCTTTTTCCAACAGCCACCTGATCACCTTTAGAAAGTGCCATCAGTGCACTCACTCTAATTTCCTTATTGTCTGAGGAGACCTCTTCTTCATCCCAGTCATAAGCTTCTGCTACAAGGACCTTGTTCTTTGTCTGAACAGGTTTGGATGTTTGAGCAGCCTGAGACATTGAGGGATTAGTTTCTAGAAGAGCAAGTTTAGCCTTAGCTTTCCTATATTTAGCCTCAAAGTCTTTTTAACCTTTTTGAACATTATTGTTTTGAAAATGTTGGGTCGACTGAAACATTCTAGGTTGAAACTTGCTAGTTCCTGAGGAACTATTTCCAGAAAATTTATAAGAGGGTTCTGAGATGGTTTTTGAATAACAGTCTCTAGAAAAGTGGCCCTTTTTACCACATTTGAAACATTCAGTGGTTTCATTTGCTTTAGCTTTTGAAAAGTTTGACTGATTTCGTTTGATAAAACGTTTTGAATTGGCAAGGAGTGCCCTTTCTTGGAATTCCAAGTTTAAGTCACTTAGGTACTCATCACCAGTTCTTTCATCAATTTCATCTTCAGAATCCTCTTGAAAATCCTGCACAACACCATTAGAATAAAAGGCAGTTGATATGGGTGAGGAGGTCAAGGCCTTTTTGGTCTTAAGAGCTTTTGAGTCTGGGTATCTCTTAGAGATTAAGTTGTCTTCATAGACAAACTTCCTATAAATCTCAGGGAGCTCAAGGATCTGAATGTGATTAGCATTCCTGAGGCCTTGTGAGAAGTTTAGCCACTTCTCAAGGAGACTGTTGACAAAGCCAAAATTTGTCTCATGCTTAGACAAAACAACACCATCATTTGATAATTCGTTTATCAAGGTCTTGTATCTGGTATATGTCTGAGAGAGACTTTCAGAGTCCTTTGACCTGAAAGTATTGTACTCAAGTTTCAGGTCCATGATCCTGCTTTCCTTGGTATCTGAGGGACCTTCAAAGCTATTGATCAAGTCATCCCAAGTTTGCTTGGCTGTTGAACAGTTAATGACTGATTCCATTATATCGTCAGGAAGACAAGATATAATGATGCTTTTCAGGCGTTGGTCTTGATCGACCACCCTTCTCTCATCAATGGTCCACTGAGCTTCAGGCTTGTTTAGCCCCTCAGCAGTCTTTGGGACATAAAGACCTTATTTGACACAAGTGATGTAGTATGGTTCCATACCAGTCAAGTAGCAAAGCATTCGCTTTTTCCACTGGCTAAATTTTCCAGCTTCAAGTCTGGGGGCAACAGCTGAAAAGCTTCCACCCTTTTTATCGACTAGTTGGGGCACATTAATATCAGCCATAGTAGGATCTTGGTTTTAAAAACCTTAAGCACTCTTAGTTTTTTTGAAAGATTTTATAAACCAGAGGCTCTGATACCACTTGTTGTTCCCTTGACACGCTTAGAGATAACTAAAAAGTTAATCTAATTGTGTTTATGACTGATACAATGTATTTGATTAATAACAACAGATAAATAAAACGTAAATATAAAACACAGAGTTTTTCAACGTTTAAATTCTTATTAGAAATCAATCAAAGAATCTATTACCCAAGTGTTTTGCGGAACAAACACTTGGGATTGAATAGACAAGGTATGGTGTGTCTCCTATCGAAACTCAAGCTGTGCTTAAGTGGTAACAATATTGACCCACTGTGCTATTTTAAGGATTGGTTACTCTTTGTAGGAGAAAAGGGTTTTGTGAAAGTTTAAGCTTTTAATGCACAAAATCTTAAACCCCTTTTCTCCATCTGTTGCTATTTATATACAAACATCAAAGAGTCCTGAAGATTAAAATACATAAACAATAAGAAGGCGTGTCTGAAAACTACAATAGTATTTTTCATTTCCAAGAACCAATAGGAATGCGCTAAAAAGTCTTCGAGTGTCAGTTCTGACACTTCTTGACTTTTAGCCGCTTTAGGGATGGTTTGTTTCTGGGCCGATAAGACTTGTCCTTATCTCTTCAAACTCTTCCCGCTCAATCCCGCCTTTCTTTTAGGCTTCAGGTTCTTCAGTCTTCGCCTTCAGTCTTCAGTCTTCAGTCTTCAATCACTTATTGTTGTTGAGGAGACTGGGGTTCAGTGAGTTCTTGTCCAACACTCACTGAACCCATTACCTTCTTCTTTGTCTCAAGTAACAATCAGGGGGTTCCGCCTCACTGAGTGATGAGTCTTTCTTCTTAGACTCGTCCTGAGCATCTTGAAGGTAACTCACTGAGTGACTGTTCACTCAGTGACTTAAGTATGTTTTCGGTTGATTAACACTTAGCGTAATTTGTATTCAAATCCTGTTTTCAAGATCCTTGGGTACTGACGGACCCAACACTTTTAAACATTGATTCTCACAAAACAGAGCACACACTAATAATTCAAACCAAAAATCATAAACCTAAACATACTATTTGTAATACCTGAAATTCAGATAACGCGTAAAATTACCAAATTACCCCTGATAATATAAAACCTTATTAAATAACTCAGAAAATTCTGAAATAATTCCAAAACTTCTGAAATCGAATTATATCTGAAACAAAATAATTTCTGGGACAATGTTCATCATTTTACATGTTTAAAAATAATCTTACACATTTATATATATAATTCCGAAAATGTTACAAATAAATAAATATAATGTTTTTATCCTTTTAATTAAATAAAATGCAAAAATAAATTAAGGAAAGTTAAATCAAATCAACCCAAATATATATTTTGATTCTATGGGCCGAAAATTCTGATCTTGCCCCCCCTTAGTCGGTTTCCACAATATTAAAACATATCTCTTTTATTTTTATTCCAAAAACACAAACCGACTAAACTAAAAACCCTAAGCGATCTAAAATAATTCGACCAAGGATAGCACACGAATTCTGGGCTTGAGCAAGTAATTTTCTGGTGTTATTGGAGGTGCAAGGAAACTAGGAAAATTAAGGGTTGCTGCGTTTTCTCCTTGGTTCGTCCTTGTTCTTAATTTCTTGTCGATTTGCTCTAAAACAAGGTAATAATTCTTGCGACTAAACCAAACGTTTTAAAATTGATATGGCAATTTTACTGTGATCTTTTGATGTTATATAACTCATATAAAATATGTAAATCGATCCATGCATGCTAATTCTATGCGTATGATAATATAATGGCTATAGAACACGTAAATCACAAATATATGAAATCCGAATTTCTGGGCATGATAGATATTTTATTTAGACCTCTTATGATGTATTAGACTTGGGAAAAATGATATATCGAATTATAATAGCCTAAATCAAGTCGTGTTAATTTTAATATCTAAAACGTACGTAAATATGCAATATATGTTAAACGATTTTTCTGGGCATGTTCATTATTTTTCGTGGGTTCCTTATGAGTCATATGATCTGGGAAAAATATGGTTTTGATTTTTTGGAGGCCTAAAATTAACGTGGTTAATTATTGATAAAACCGGATTTTAGAAAAATAAAGAAATAAAATAAAATGGAAATCGGGGCTTCTAGGGTTTGGTTTCTTGGATGAATATCTGATCATTTAAGGTGTTTTAATGATGAATTAATGATAGTTCAATGATTGGTGAAAAGTAGGGTTTGTAATTGTTTATAAAAAAGTCTAGGCGATTTGAACTAAAAAGTAAAAGGACCTGTTTTGCCAACTTTGAAACTTCTGGGATATTTTTTTAAGATCATATACATCTGTAAGAATGTGGGAAAAATATAACTTTGGGGTCCTAAGTGTAAATTTTGCAAAATAATGAATTAATGGGAAATTAGGGTTTCGAATTGGAATTAATTAAAAGTGAGGGACCAAAAGTGTAAATCTAGAATTCTGAAGTGGTTTTGTGTTAATACTGATATAAAAAGGTTGTTGTGTAATTTTGAGGATTTTTGGGCTAATTATGTAATTGTTATGAATTATGACTTAATATATATGTTTTGTAAACTTAAAGGGCTAAATATGTAAATTCTGAATTCTGAGGGGTCTAATATGTAAAGTACTGAATTCTGATGGTATATTCTGTAAATTTGAAATATAATATGCTTGGTTGGTAAATATGAATATTGTAGGGTTTAATTTGTAAAATATGTAATTATGAGGTTGGTTTTGTAAAGTATGTAACTAAAGGGTTGTAATCTGTAAATTGTGAAACTTAAGGGAATAAAAAGTATTTCTGAATAAAATGAGTATATAATTCTGTAACTTGAAGTAATTTCACTAATGACCTTGTAAATTAATGAAGTTACATTTAAAACCCTAAACTTTGTATAATTGTCATTTAAAATCCCTAAACTTCTGTAACTTGATAAAATGTACTGTTTTCCATAATAATATCTGAATAAGGGTTAAACCTAATCTGAAATGATAATATATGTTAATTCTGGAATACCTGCTAATTATGGAAACTTACTAAATCTGGAAAAGTTACTAAAAATAGAAAGTACATAAAATGAAGAGATAAACTAAAAGGAATAATCTGAATAAGGAACTTTAGTAATTCTGTCTTCCTCTTCCTTAGGTGTGAAGAAGGAGAAGTCTTGATCATCTGATTTATGTGTTTGTTTGTCTGATTTCTGCTGTGCTAATAAGGTACAGATATTCTGCCCTATTTCAGTAAGGGTGTTTCTTTCCCTTTTCTCTCAGTATTTCATTTTCCTTATTAGGATTCCCTATACCATTGCCATGTTCCCCTCTGTTTGTATACCTCTGTTGTGATCTGTCTATCTTGAGCCTTTTTGTTTGAACCTCTGCTATGATTCTTTTAATCTGAACCTTTTTCCTGAACTCTGATTGACCTCTTGTTCTGAACCCTGAATTTGTGAGTCTTAATTGAATCTGATCTGTGAACCTTGTTCTGAACCTTAACCTGATATATCTGTTGTAAATTCTGATTTGATTTTGGTAAACCTTAACCTGTTAAATCCTTATCTGAACCTAATTGATTTTGAACCTCTATTAAACTACATATGAAACTGTTTTAAGAAAAGCTATTTTAAAGGAAACGATACCACTTGGAAATGGAAGTTACTAAACGTTTTGGAAGACCATTTTTATGAAAACTAGTTCGTAAGATCATTTCAATGAAAACCATTATTAAAGGATTGATTTAAATGAACTTTTGACAAGAACTTCTGAAATGGATTATTGCTATAAATTTGTAATCATTAACCTTTGTTATACCTTTTGGACTATTGGAAATAAACCTTTTTAATCTGAACTTAAGCTTTGATATTAAACTTAATCTGATAAACTCTGATTTAAACCTTATTATCTTAATCTGAATTGTTGACATGACCCTTCTGCCATGAACCTTAGATATGACTCTGTTTATTATATGACATCTGACCTTGACCACAGTCTGATATCCGAGCCAATCACTAGGCATGAGGGTTTCATGTCCATGTTATTGATGCACCGATGGCATGACTCTAGGGCAGGAGAGTGATGACCTGTCCGTCCCTGATTTTATCTGTTATGTAGGAGAAGATTCTGGCCTACTGGGGCGCATGAATGCATCCTAGTTCTGATCTGATTTCTGTTATCTGTTATTATGTTATCTGTTATATATATATATATATATATCTGGTGACTGATGGTGTGTGCGATACACGTCTTTCACATTATCTGGGAGCTGATCACTCCATTTGATACATGAGGTCACCCCTCATATTATCTTTTATTTGAGAGGCATCCCCTCTGGATTATTATATGATTATTCTGTTATGATATTATCTGTTATCTCTGGGCTCGTGATGGATTTCTGTATTTCCCTAAACCTGGTTTGTGCATTATCCCTTTCTCATTTCTTTTCTTTTACCCTTATTCCTTTCCTATTCTTTCACTTTAGTTCGGTATCTGTATAATCTGTATTTCGGATTTGTTTCTGTATTGTTATCTGTTATTATTTCTGTCATCTATATATCTGTTCACTGAGCTCTCGTAGCTCAGCCGCATTTCTTTTCCTGCGGCAGGTTTTAGTAGGAAGCTGGGAATGAGTGAGAGTGTACCTCTGGACTTAGAAGGCTTGGTAGCTATTCTGGATTAGAGTTGGACTGAAGTTATTATGTTTAGAATTAGTTTTGAAAGTTTCATTGTAACCTTATAGATTCAGTATTTCATTTGTAATCCTTTGAGATTTTTGTATTACTGTAGATGTATGCTCTGTTTTGATCTGATATGAATCCATTATTGTGATATCTTTACCCTTGTCGGGTCGGGGTGTTACAATTTATGGTATCAGAGCTCACAGGCTGCGACTCGTAATACATGTACCCTTGACCTGTGAAATCTGGACCACTAAGTTTCCACTGTAGGCGCTCGTAGGACAACCTTTGAGAATTTGCTTTAGGATTTCCCTATAGGAACTTAAATTCTGACCAATGAGGAATGGGTAGACTATAAGTCAATTGCTTAAGTATCTTGCTTCCGCACCACTCTGATTCGTGTCTTGCTTTTGGTTAAAATCACATTTGAAAATTTGGAGCTTATGCCTTGCACCACCTAAGAATTGAAACCAAAATAAAATCTGAAGCATTGGAAATTGCGTAGTAATTATCTGACAATATTTGATCCTTGACTTCCGATTTCAACTCCGACCTCTGAACCTTCTTTTAATCATTCTGATGCCTCTTTGGGCAATCTGAGAATTCCCATGACGATGATACATTTGATACATTCTGTTAGTTATTTCTCGTTTCTAATAATCTTCTATGAATCTTCTGACACTATTTGATTTCTACTTAACCATCTCTGTTCCCATGAGAAGCCTTGTGGTGTTTTAACCACGAATACATGGATGTTTTCCCTCTCATTCTGAACGGTAAAATCTGCTTTGTTGTTCCATTTTCTTTGGTAGTAACCTTGACTTTATTCTTAATTGAATGATCATGTAAAATATTGACGACTATCATCCTATGTCTCAACTTTAGGGTTTGAAACAATTTTGGGACCCCTGACATGATTACCGATTGTTAAACTTTTGCTGCCACTACCTGATTTTGACCTTCATTTCTGATCTGTGGATAAACCGTCTGATATCTCTCCGACCATCCCGAAGACCATTTAACCATAATGTGTTTGACACATCCTATAAATTCATGACCCATGCTGGATATAAATGTATCCACTGAAACTATATTGTCCTGAATGATGAATCTTATTTGCTCCCTTGAATGATGAATCTTATTTGCCAATCAGTTTCCTTTGGAAGGATTTGATGCAAATACCGCCTCTGTATGGAATTGTTAACTGAGCATATGATGCTGATATCCGATATCTCATAAGTCTCACTCTGCAATTATACGATGTTAGTATTACCGATGATGTACACCCTACCTGTCACTTATGCTAAAAAGCTAAACCAAAAACTCCAATACCTTGAATTGTTCGCGTACCTATCCCCACACTATTCTGAACCATGTACTTGACTCTGACATATGAACTATCCGTCTGGTTAAGTGACCATATACGTTCTGCGGATCTGTTTACTATTGATATACTTAAATTTTGGAGATCTTTTGATTATTGATTGACTGGTTCTCCAGCTATCATAAACTACCGCATCTGAAATATAACAATCTGCTCCACCCCTATTTTGTTATAACAACCTTTAACCGCTTAAATCTGTTAAGCTTATCACTATATTTACCCTGATCTCATTTGATTGTCAAATTCTCCTGACACCTATTTGTATCCACCCCTAGAAAGTTTGGTTGTACAAAATTTTCTGGCATTTTCTGATGAAACTTCTGATTTTTCCTCCCGTTTGAGAAGTAGAATTGATTCTGAACCGACCTCGGTTGACGACCCATGATGCTATAGAAGTTGAGAGATTGAAGAAACTGATGAGATATGATTTTGTTTCACCTCAGTGTTCCCTTTTAAATACCTAACCGTAATCTCAACCGTAATCACTTTTCATTTCCGAGTATAAATTATTAAATTATTCTATCCTTGTGAACTCTGTATCAGACAACCTCTTTTAATGTTGGAAGGACTGAAGAAGCAACCACAAGAACACCTGAGATGGGAGATGACTAACTGAGAGAAGCTTCCGTAAAGTACTTCAGTTTTATATGAAGATATCCCTGAAAAGATTCATGAAAACTATTTTCGTACTCATTATGACCATTATGAGTCTTAAATAATGCCAATAGTATTGGCTAATAAGAATCATGTTTTCACGAGTATCTGGACAATTGTCATAGTATGACAGCATGTTTGTGCCCTGAGTCGAACGAGGAAACATGTAGACCATCTTCGTATTAAATGGAATGACCTTTGTTCTGGAAGAGTAGATTTGATTGGCATTCAGAGACTGTAGCAGACACCACTACCGGGCATCCGATGACGACGGCAATCTGAGTTGGCGAATTCCGAACTGTGCTAGTAGACCTGTCCAAGACTCGCAGTCTTGCTTCTCTATTCATTTTAGTTGTACTAAGATGAATTAAGAGTAGAAGCAGACTTGAGAATAGAACTGAGATCATGACCTTGAATAGAAGAAAATTCTGAATCGAATAAATTCTGTGGCGGATGAAGCTATGGATGATGTGATTCACTTCTGCTTGACCTATCTGAAATTTCTGTTACCTGATGATAAATCCTTTGAATGATTTAGGTTCCTTATCAGTAATTCCGCTCTGTGTTCATTCTGCATATGTCGAATGATGGTTTTGTTATCTGAAATTTGACGAATGATGGATGATCTGATGTACCAAATTCTGATAGACACTCTGGGACTTCCGTTAACTTTTCGAGTGATTCGTTTTCCTCTTAGTTAGAGTATTGGATTCTGATGACCTCTGAGACCGTAGGAAGGCTAGGTGGAGTAGGATAAGTTTGTTCTGTTCACGACTTGAGATAAAGTATGACCATCATGAGGGCATATTTATATGATGCCAGTATTATGACGTCTGGCCAACGTGATAATACTTACATCATATAACGTGCACTTGTTGTGGGTAGGGGTGTCATTCGGATCGGGTTGACCCGACCCGAACCCGAACCCGAACCCGAACCCGATAAGACTAATCGGGTCGGGTCTAATCGGGTCCAAAAATTTAGTCGGGTTGTTTTGACCCGACCCGATAACCCGATAGTGTTATCGGGTCGGGTTCGGGTTAAATAAAAAATGTTATCGGGTTATCGGGTCAACCCGATAAGACCCGACAATCCTTTATTGCTTTTTTAATGGAGTAATTTTTAGTGCTGAGAAATGGATGAGAAGAAAACTAAAACCATATAAAAGTTCCATCAATGTTAATTCAAGTGTGATGCGTGCTCATCACTTCTGTATTCAAATTTCGTATACATTGCACAATGTGGCAATTTGCTGTTGCTTACATTTCGTTTTCTTAATGCTCAGAATCTTTCCAAGCGGCCACTCGTGAGCTTCAACGTATATATGGGAAGGATGAACTGAATATATAGGAACAGTTCTATGTATGGTTAAATGTTCAAAATTATAAGATACTTTAACAATTCATAGTTTGGCTATACATGTGGTGGATTAGTCCAGTGAACTTAAAAAAAATCTATGTACATGAGTTTGTGTATAAATATGATCTTTTCTTTGTTAAGCTTGTGATGAGAATTCAAACACTTTAAATTGTGCAAAAGTATTAAAGATTAAAGAGAATTGTGGCATGATGCATCTCCTATTGAACAAGACAAACGAAGGTACTGAACTACCCATTTGTAGGAAATTTAATTATTGCTGCATAACATATGTCTAGTTCTATTTATAATTTTTGGGTCAACTGAGGATTTCTTGTAGTCTTTGCCTGCACAACAAGGAGAGTGGAACAAATGGCAAAACAAGGAGAGAAAATGCATAAGCTATGTTTATGACATTTACTATCGGGTCACCCGATAACCCGAATCACCCGACCCGACATAACCCGACCCGACTACCACCCGAACCCGATAACCCGATTCCTTATCGGGTCGGGTGTCGGGTGAGTTTTTAAAAAATCCAAACCCGACTCAACCCGACCCGACTAACCCGATAACCCGACCCGATAACACCCCTAGTTGTGGGCATAGGATATTTCGAGAAGTGCCTTAGAAGCTTTAGAAATTCTGATAACTGGTTGAGATCGTCTGCGTTAGTGAGACTTTAAGTTCATTCTACCTATACGCGTAATCTGCTTCCACCGTTATGCGAATTGATACATCTGGATTCTCGTCACGCATTGCTGACCTCTGAACTTCTAATAATAATCTTCAGTTTTGTTATAAAAGTTCTTCCAAGTGATGTTATCGATAATTTATTGCTATACGCTCTAATCTGATCTGTCAATTCAATTTCTGTGGACGGCATATCCGTCAAAAATCTTGTGAAATTCATACGTCTCTTCCGAGGAAATCTGATTATCATCTTTTGGGTCTGATATGTCTTTGTTTAGTTTCCGTTCCCTTTTCTTCCTGCTTTCTGCAAATTTCGAGGACGAAATTTTTTTTAGTGGGGAAGAAGTTGTAATACCTGAAATTCAGATAACGCGTAAAATTACCAAATTACCCCTGATAATATAAAACCTTATTAAATAACTTATAAAATTCCGAAATAATTCCAAAACTTCTGAAATCGAATTATATCTGAAACAAAATAATTTCTGGGACAATGTTCATCATTTTACATGTTCAAAAATAATCTTACACATTTATATATATAATTCCGAAAATGTTATAAATAAATAAATATAATGTTTTTATCCTTTTAATTAAATAAAATGCAAAAATAAATTAAGGAAAGTTAAATCAAATTAACCCAAATATATATTTTGATTCTATGGGCCGAAAATTCTGATCTTGCCCCCCCTTATTCGGTTTCCACAATATTAAAACATATCTCTTTTATTTTTATTCCAAAAACACAAACCGACTAAACTAAAAACCCTAAGCGATCTAAAATAATTCGACCAAGGATAGCACACGAATTCTGGGCTTGAGCAAGTAATTTTCTGGTGTTATTGGAGGTGCAAGGAAGCTAGGAAAATTAAGGGTTGCTGCGTTTTCTCCTTGGTTCGTCCTTGTTCTTAATTTCTTGTCGATTTGCTCTAAAACAAGGTAATAATTCTTGCGACTAAACCAAACGTTTTAAAATTGATATGGAAATTTTCCTGATATCTTTTGATGTTATATAACTCATATAAAATATGTAAATCGATCCATGCATGCTAATTCTATGCGTATGATAATATAATGGCTATAGAACACGTAAATCACAAATATATGAAATCCGAATTTCTGGGCATGATAGATATTTTATTTAGACCTCTTATGATGTATTAGACTTGGGAAAAATGATAGATCGAATTATAATAGCCTAAATCAAGTCGTGTTAATTTTAATGTCTAAAACGTACGTAAATATGCAATATATGTTAAACGATTTTTCTGGGCATGTTCACTATTTTTCGTGGGTTCCTTATGAGTCATATGATCTGGGAAAAATATGGTTTTGATTTTTTGGAGGCCTAAAATTAACGTGGTTAATTATTGATAAAACCGGATTTTAGAAAAATAAAGAAATAAAATAAAATGGAAATCGGGGCTTCTAGGGTTTGGTTTCTTGGATGAATATCTGATCATTTAAGGTGTTTTAATGATGAATTAATGATAGTTCAATGATTGGTGAAAAGTAGGGTTTGTAATTGTTTATAAAAAAGTCTAGGCGATTTGAACTAAAAAGTAAAAGGACCTGTTTTGCCAACTTTGAAACTTTTGGGATATTTTTGTAAGATCATATACATCTGTAAGAATGTGGGAAAAATATAACTTTGGGGTCCTAAGTGTAAATTTTGCAAAATAATGAATTAATGGGAAATTAGGGTTTCGAATTGGAATTAATTAAAAGTGAGGGACCAAAAGTGTAAATCTGGAATTCTGAAGTGGTTTTGTGTTAATACTGATATAAAAAGGTTGTTGTGTAATTTTGAGGATTTTTGGGCTAATTATGTAATTGTTATGAATTATGACTTAATATATATGTTTTGTAAACTTAAAGGGCTAAATATGTAAATTCTGAATTCTGAGGGGTCTAATATGTAAAGTACTGAATTTTGATGGTATATTCTGTAAATTTGAAATATAATATGCTTGGTTGGTAAATATGAATATTGTAGGGTTTAATTTGTAAAATATGTAATTATGAGGTTGGTTTTGTAAAGTATGTAACTAAAGGGTTGTAATCTGTAAATTGTGAAACTTAAGGGAATAAAAAGTATTTCTGAATAAAATGAGTATATAATTCTGTAACTTGAAGTAATTTCACTAATGACCTTGTAAATTAATGAAGTTACATTTAAAACCCTAAACTTTGTATAATTGTCATTTAAAATCCCTAAACTTCTGTAACTTGATAAAATGTACTGTTTTCCATAATAATATCTGAATAAGGGTTAAACCTAATCTGAAATGATAATATATGTTAATTCTGGAATACCTGCTAATTATGGAAACTTACTAAATCTGGAAAAGTTACTAAAAATAGAAAGTACATAAAATGAAGAGATAAACTAAAAGGAATAATCTGAATAAGGAACTTTAGTAATTCTGTCTTCCTCTTCCTTAGGTGTGAAGAAGGAGAAGTCTTGATCATCTGATTTATGTGTTTGTTTGTCTGATTTCTGCTGTGCTAATAAGGTACAAATATTCTGCCCTATTTCAGTAAGGGTGTTTCTTTCCCTTTTCTCTCAGTATTTCATTTTCCTTATTAGGATTCCCTATACCATTGCCATGTTCCCCTCTGTTTGTATACCTCTGTTGTGATCTGTCTATCTTGAGCCTTTTTGTTTGAACCTCTGCTATGATTCTTTTAATCTGAACCTTTTTCCTGAACTCTGATTGACCTCTTGTTCTGAACCCTGAATTTGTGAGTCTTAATTGAATCTGATCTGTGAACCTTGTTCTGAACCTTAACCTGATATATCTGTTGTAAATTCTGATTTGATTTTGGTAAACCTTAACCTGTTAAATCCTTATCTGAACCTAATTGATTTTGAACCTCTATTAAACTACATATGAAACTGTTTTAAGAAAAGCTATTTTAAAGGAAACGATACCACTTGGAAATGGAAGTTACTAAACGTTTTGGAAGACCATTTTTATGAAAACTAGTTCGTAAGATCATTTCAATGAAAACCATTATTAAAGGATTGATTTAAATGAACTTTTGACAAGAACTTCTGAAATGGATTATTGCTATAAATTTGTAATCATTAACCTTTGTTATACCTTTTGGACTATTGGAAATAAACCTTTTTAATCTGAACTTAAGCTTTGATATTAAACTTAATCTGATAAACTCTGATTTAAACCTTATTATCTTAATCTGAATTGTTGACATGACCCTTCTGCCATGAACCTTAGATATGACTCTGTTTATTATATGACATCTGACCTTGACCACAGTCTGATATCCGAGCCAATCACTAGGCATGAGGGTTTCATGTCCATGTTATTGATGCACCGATGGCATGACTCTAGGGCAGGAGAGTGATGACCTGTCCCGTCCCTGATTTTATCTGTTATGTAGGAGAAGATTCTGGCCTACTGGGGCGCATGAATGCATCCTAGTTCTGATCTGATTTCTGTTATCTGTTATTATGTTATCTGTTATATATATATATATATCTGGTGACTGATGGTGTGTGCGATACACGTCTTTCACATTATCTGGGAGCTGATCACTCCATTTGATACATGAGGTCACCCCTCATATTATCTTTTATTTGAGAGGCATCCCCTCTGGATTATTATATGATTATTCTGTTATGATATTATCTGTTATCTCTGGGCTCGTGATGGATTTCTGTATTTCCCTAAACCTGGTTTGTGCATTATCCCTTTCTCATTTCTTTTCTTTTACCCTTATTCCTTTCCTATTCTTTCACTTTAGTTCGGTATCTGTATAATCTGTATTTCGGATTTGTTTCTGTATTGTTATCTGTTATTATTTCTGTCATCTATATATCTGTTCACTGAGCTCTCGTAGCTCAGCCGCATTTCTTTTCCTGCGGCAGGTTTTAGTAGGAAGCTGGGAATGAGTGAGAGTGTACCTCTGGACTTACAAGGCTTGGTAGCTATTCTGGATTAGAGTTGGACTGAAGTTATTATGTTTAGAATTAGTTTTGAAAGTTTCATTGTAACCTTATAGATTCAGTATTTCATTTGTAATCCTTTGAGATTTTTGTATTACTGTAGATGTATGCTCTGTTTTGATCTGATATGAATCCATTATTGTGATATCTTTACCCTTGTCGGGTCGGGGTGTTACACTATTAAACCTTTTTAACTAAGCCGGAAATAAGTCAAACAGAACCAGCAGTACTAACTTTCAAGTTAGTACTGCTCCTTTTAACTTAGTACTGCTAAATCTTTTCAGCAACAATGCAGTTCCAGCAGTACTAAAATTCAAGTTAGTATTGTTCCTTTAAATTTAATACTGCTAAAGCTTTTTAGCAACTGAATAAGCACTCTAAAACATAATTCCATTGCAGACAATCATAAAGCTACCGGAACAGCTATATTGTAATTACATACCATACTTGATATATACTAAAACAAGCTACCAAATCCAAAATACATCCTTATAAATAAGTGCTAAACTAACTAAACATCATTGTCTATACTTAGATACACATTAAACTAATCCTAAAGCTATCAGAACAACTACATTTTAATTACATACCATACTTGATATATACTAAAACAATCCAGCAGTACTAACGTTCAAGTTAGTACTGCTCCTTTACACTTAGTACTGCTAAAGTTTTTAAGCAACTGAATAAGCACTCTAAAAGCTATCTATTTGGGACATCATATATTTATTTACATCAAGCTTATAAACCCAATAGAATTTTCACATTATGTTCTACCAATGAACACCTAAATCAAAAAACAATACCTGAAATATTTAGGTCAATGATCAAACCATCAAATCCTTTAACATAACCCTCATCAACATTTGATTGTTTAATATTTGATTTGATTCATTTTGCCTGAAATTGAAAACCCTAAAACCCCTATATGGATCTATTTGATCAAGATACGTTTATCTGGGTGTTTTAAGCGTGTGTGAGAGAAATATGTGTGAGAGATAAAAGGTCAAACACACACTAAATAATACATATATTACCCTTTTATCATAAAGTAAAAAAATAAATGTAAATTATAAACATAATAAAAACTTGATTAAAACTAAAAAGACTGATCATTGATCAGTTACTTCCATTAGATAGCATCATAGTATTTACAACAAAGTTTTATAAACTAAAGACATGATAACATCAAAACACAAAAGAGAACCATAAACACATCTTAAACATCTTCGGAGTCTTCATCATTCTCCATCTGCTCCACATGAGCTTCCTTCTAATCGATTCCTTCGCGAGCCAACACCAGGAATTGAGACATTAAATCAAGTTTTCGACGGTCCCTCATCTGAGTTTCAAACAGGCAATCATGTACAGTTGTAGAAACCTCATGAAAAGGGCCAAATGAATCAGCCTCATTCATGGTTTGCTCACGTTTTTCGATCTTGGCCCTCAGCTGGGTGCATTCATCCCCCATCCGGATGAGAAATCCATCCTCTTCTGTTATGTCTTGAGAGAACAAAAACTTCAATGCACCGGCTAGATTGTCTGAGCCATATGCTTCTTTTACTCATTGATGTTTGGTGTAGCTGCCATTGATCAAAGATTTGATGTTCGAAAATTAGAAATAGGGTTATCAAAAGTTATGCCCTAAACTGCAATAATGCAATGGTATAAATAACCAAATTTATGTGGTTGTGATAATAAGTGATTAAGAGAGTTATTTTTATTAGTTAAGAGTGTTTTGTGGATTATGGAAAATGAAATGTTGTATAAATAACCAAAAGAAGACACTCAAGAGGCATGATTGCAAGACTTAACTCTGGTGTTAATTCAACCTTTGCACCTTCTCCCATGCAGAAATATCAAATCAGTATTTAACAAAATGTTTGGCAGTGCAACAGAAACCCCTCATTTATCTATTTGCTATAAAAAAACACCCCTCGATGCATTACAATTAAATAAATCTATACTACATAGTAATAATATTAGTTAAGAGTGTTAAGAGTGTTTTGTGGATTATTGCAAATGAATTGTTGTATAAATTACCAAAAGAAGACACTCAAGAGGCATGATTTCAAGACTTAACTCCGGTGTTAATTCAGCCTTTGCACCTTCTCCCATGCAGAAATATCAAATCAATATTTAACAAAATGTTTGGCAGTGCAACATAAACCCCTCATTTATCCATTTGCTATAAAAAAAAACCCCTCAATGCATTACAATTAAATAAATATATACTACATAGTAATGATTACCTACAATCAAAATACAAGACTATAGATAATTAATAAACATACATTGTAAATGTATATCACATGTAGTAGACAACATTGTAAACTAAATACTGCATCAAAAGATACGGTTACGTAAATGCATGCAACATATGCATTCGGAAATGTTATATAAAAAACCAAACAAACCTCCAATCCTTTCAAACCATTCCTTTTGGTCGGAATATACAAACAAGTTATACAACTAGACATTTAAGTAAAATCTATACACTCTAATATGTACATTAATGAATACCTATTTTAAACATACAACACATAAAAAAATTAATTACCATGTATTTTAAATGTATAAAATATGTATTATACACCAACTCATACTAAATAGTACATAAATAACAGTAGCATAACCCTATTTACATAAATTACAAGTCATGCCCGCCCATCGGGCGGGCTTTGAAACTAATATATATATATATATATATATATATATATATATATATATATATATAGTGTAGGGTTATTTTCAAAACCAAAAAAAGGTACAGAACTGCGAGAACCGATCCTAGCCATTAAAATATTAGATCAATGGATGAGATGATTTGTGCCATTTGTGTCATAAAAGAAAAGATAAGGAAAGTTTATGTAAATGAGTAAGGGGTAGTAGAGGAATTTTATATAACTCCAATTCAATAACTGACCACTAAAATAAAGGATCTGATAATCGGTTCATCCCCATTTTTTCTCTAAAATACTCCAATTAACCAAACCTCCAACATCGATTAAGCTTTCCCAAAATCGGTTCTCAGATCACCATCCACATCGATTCTATACTTCTTTGTTAATCACATCATGGCAAATTTAATTACTAAGCCATCCTAACCGAAGAAGAGCGTCTTGATGATGGTATGAATCTGTTAATGGTTTGTTTTTATTCACTTTTGTAAAAAGGTTTTGAGATCTAAAATAACAATAATTTGCTACCGAATAGAACAATTGCAAAAGTTAATATTCAAATTGTTATATGGTTTTCTATGTCTGTGTGGTTCACACAATATATAATTTAACTTGTTGGTGGGGTTTAATTAGGTGTGTTGCGTCACCACAAATATAATTGCCGTAGATTCTTCTTCCTATATTGTATGTGATATTATTAAATTGGTTATTTTGTTTTATGCAATGAACTAGGATGTGGATTCAGGAGTATACTGTTAAAAAAAGAAACAATATGAACACATATTCAAACGCTATTGGTCCTTAATACAGTAGTTGTTGTTTATAATTTACAAAAAAGTATAGTTTTTGAAATGCACGTGTTTTTGAAGTTTCTGGTGAATTTGATGTCTATTGTGCATATGTGTTTTGGCTAAGAATGTACATGTGCAGTGTATTTATATATTTCGATGTACGTAAATATTGTGAATATGTGTTATGCTAATTTCTATGATTAAAAATTCGTGTACAGCACTTGATATAGATTCAGTTTTGTTGCATTTGCTCTTGAATATGTGTTAGTCAAATAATGCACATGTGTTTACGTCATGAACATGAGAATTTGAAACAAATGCACATGTATTTACGTAATAAAAACGATGAATTGACAAAGAATGCACATGTGTTTATGTCATGAACATGCGTGTTTGAAACGAATGCACATGTATTTACTTGTTGTTTCTTCTTTCTTACAGAGAGGTTAGTCAACATGGTTTTGTACACATGTAACTCATGAGGATGATGAGGACTACAAATGCACGTATGAGTACTCGACAATCTGATTTGATTTGATTAACCGAACCATTTGCACATCCGCATACTCGAAGCTTGCACAGATGCATACTCGAAGATCACATTTGCAGGATGAACTGACCCATCCATAGGACCACATTTGCAAGATTACATTAACGAAACTTTCATTTATTTTGTATTTGAGTTGTATATTACATGATTTTGGATTTTGTATATAATGTTTTTGTTTTGAAATGTATACTATATATGTAAAATATTTACGTTTGCCATTCCATACACTTGTGTAAATATTTGTGACCAAGACACATAAGTTTAACTTTAAGCAATTTAACACTAAAAATACATGTAAATTTATATTATATGAAAAAAACACATGCGCATCTTACTTTTTGAAATCATGCAAGCTGGAAAAAGAAATTATTAAAAAAAAAAAAAAAATCCTAAAATTTAGGAACTTAAAAAACGTATTTTATTAAAAAAAATTCAAAAAGAAAATAGAAAATGTAATTTTACTTTTGTACCCTTTTTAATTTAATAATAAAAATAAATATCTAAAAAAATTTGATTGGTTGATGGTGGTTCTCGCAGTTCTCGACCTTTTATTGGTTCTGAAAATAACCCTACCATATATATATATATATATATATATATATATATATATATATATATATATATATATATATATATATATATATATATATATGTATTTTAAAATAAATGACCAAATGCATTTTTGTTGAACGCTAGCCAATGTTATAAATAGCGTGAGGCGTGGCGTGGCGTGGCGTGGCGGCACAGTCACGCCTCAAGCCTTACGAGCCTTGGCGAAGCCTTGGCGTTTCTTAAGGCGTGCTTAAAGCGGCAAAAAAATATTTATAGATTTATGTATTTATGATTTTATATCATTTTTTTAAGAGCAATTTCAAATACTAAAGCCCAAATCTCAAATAGCCATGCGCAAATACGAGGCACAAGTAGGAATTAAGTTTTGAAATTATAAGGCCAAAGAAGGAAATAGCCCAAATACTAGAAATTTAAGCCTAAATCCGTAAATCCCTTAAATGCTTTTAACAATGACACCACGGCTTACCAAAAAGCACGCCATTTCGCGCATTTTCTCGCATTATCACATGCTACGCCTAAAGCCGCCGTCAATGTTCATTTAGTATTATACCGTGGATAATACCATTATTAGATGACAAAAATACCATTCTTAGATGACAAAAAAAAGAAGCAATTGATTTTGTTTCCATTTACAAAATCCCATAAAATTGTCTTCACCTCCTCCACTTCTCCATTTAAAATGCCACAATTTGTCTAAATAAACTCACACCTCAAAACCCTCAATTCCACACAAACACACTCGCACACACATAGAGACCCTTTATTGGTTTCACCCCGCTTCCCACTGTTTCATTACCCAAAGTCACAAAGCCAACCCTAAAAAACAAACCATTTCAAATCCAAAAAAATTAATTTTCATTTTTGTTGAAGAACAATCATAAAGAGGATAGATTTAGGTACCCTTTTCAAAGAACAAAACTTAGTGTTTCTTCATTTCACTTGTTAAGGATTCAGGTATTTTCTTGATTTTTTTTTTTTTTACTATTTTATTTAAAGTATTGTATATGTTTTCTTTTTTAGTTTATGATGATTGGTGTGTTATTTGGATTTAAGGTGGCTTTATTTGATGTTTGATTGATAGCTATATCTGCTCTTATTATTATAAGTACTTTACCTAACTTTTTTTATTATTAAATCATCATTTTATTTTGATTCTTACGAGTATTTATTTAGGGGTTTTTTATATATATTTTTTTTAAAGATTTTTATGTTGATTTATGGGTTATGTTCATATGGGTATAATTTTATCAAGCTTAATATATTTTCTAAAATTATGAAAATTTATATTTTTGATGTGGGTATCTTTTCTTGTTCATTTTCTTGATATCTTCACAGCAAAAGTAAAAAATAAAAAATAATTGGTCATAAATTTTGTTTTTTTTTTGTGTTGATATTGTATTGTTGTGTCATGATAGTGACTCTGCATCATCATTGTCAAGAATATGCCGCATCTTGTTTATTACTAGTACAAGATCTCCAAAAAAATTATAAATCTTTATTGGTGTTTTTTAGTATATCACTTATGTTTGTTTTTAATGTTCTTGTCTGTAAAATAAGGATTTATAAGAAATGCATTTGTTTTCATTTGATTTAAGGTTATTAGCTGGTTGATAGTTGTAAACTTATACTATGATGATTTTGACTTCTGCTTGACTTATTTTGACTCTGTTGACCAGGTTTGTACAATTCTTGTTTATCATGAAAGGGCAAACATCATGGGTTAGTCATTGTTTTAATGATAGTTCTAGAACCAATAGTGATTTCGATTCGTTTTTGGAGGTTGCTGATGAGGGTAAAAATGACGATTTACCCATGATTTCAGTCGATTCGTTCCTACCAGATGATTTGTTAGAGCGAATTCTGTCTTATCTCCCAGTTGCTAGTATCTTTCGTGTTGGTTGTGTGTGTAAAAGATGGAATGAAATTGTAAGTTCAAGACGGTTTTTATGGAACATGTCGCCATCGAAGTCACAAAAACCGTGGTATTTTATGTTCACTAGTTCAGATGAACCGGTTGGATATGCTTATGACCCTGTACTAAAGAAATGGTATGGGATTGAGCTTCCATATATGGTTCAAACCTCAAGATGGTTCATAGCATCGTCAGGTGGCTTAGTTTGTTTCATGGATAATGACAGTCGAAGCGAGCTTTATGTGTGTAATCTCATTACAAAATGCTGTTTTCGCCTACAGGAACCACCTGGTTTAAGGCTTTGTGACTATAGTGCCCTTTCAATGTCGGTTGACCAAAAGTCAGCAAACTATATGGTATCTGTAGTCAAATCGAGACAAATCCCGGAAAATTACTTCCAGTGGGACCTCTCGATTCATGTTTATGATTCAGTGATGATGACGTGGAGGACACCTGTCACAGAGATGTTGACAGGATGGCGAGGTGGGGATGAGAGTGTAATATGTAATGGGGTTTTGTATTTCTTGATTTACTCAATTGGGTCATTTCAGGAACATCGTCACGGGTTGATTAGTTATGATCTTTCCAGCCGATCAATGTCTCATAATTTGTTGACTAAGGGTTTTATTTCTGTTCCTTGTTCGCTTACATGTGGTCGATTGATGAACCTTAAAGGAAAGCTAGTTATGGTGGGTGGGATTGGGAAACAAGACCGGTTGGATATCATCACGGGAATTGGGATTTGGGTTCTTGTGAATATGAAAGAATGGCGAGAAGTGGGTCGGATGCCACACCGATACTTTCAAGGATTTGGTGAGCTTGATGATGTTTTTGCTAGTAGTGGGACCGATGATCTTGTTTATATTCAGAGTTATGGTGCACCAGCTCTTTTGGTGTTTGATTTGGAAAAGAAACAGTGGCGATGGTCTCAAAAGTGTCCCGTTACTAAAAGGTTTCCCCTTCAATTGTTTTCGGGCTTCTGCTTTGAGCCAAGACTTGAAATCTCACCTTAACCGTAAGAATTTTCTGCGTATTTTTCTGGACTATTGTGATCTAATATCATTGTTCTTAATTGCGAATTATGTGTTACACAAGATTTATGATACATTTGGCACATCTTGTGTTATTGATTATGTGCAATTTATTACACTAACTTGTCGTTTTTGATGTTTAAATTTGATCAAGAAATCAAATTTCAGTCTTTTGACTGTATAAAGTAACCTGCAAAAGGGCAAAAGAAAACAGTGTATTTTATAAGAATGACTGATGTTGTCAAATCTCAATGGTAAAATGGGTAGAACATATGCAATTATGCAACTTGTAGTTTTGTACAATTCAATGCAACATGTTATTAATTTTCATCTCATTGAATGCTATTTATTTTGATAGAAACTGATACATATGTTGTACCTAATGATTAAAATGAATGGATGTATCTTGTAGTTTGTAACAAGTATGGTGTGTCTTTTTAGTACAATCTTGCTAGACTGAACGTAGCGGCCTGGTCAATGTTGCTTAACGTTAGCGGCTATATCATCCTCTTCTCATCACTTGTTTTATAATTTGCACCTTTATAATAGGTATAACTTTACTTACCATTTAGACATACTAAAAAACTTCCAGTCAATAGTCTCCACCGCCAATTCATCTAAAATTTTGGCCCTTCACATGTGAACCTCCCTTCCATAACAACGATAATGTGTGAACAAGCCTCATCCACTACTGTGACACCTGTAATGTTGCTAACGGGCCACAACATCGGCGCGCATGCCTGTGTGGGTGTGCCGTGGTCCATTTTCGTAAACGAATGAAATCCAGTCCGATCTCGTAAACAGGGTTACTTATAGGTTCGGTATTGGTGAAGGAGAAAATTATGTTATGGATGTACTTCTGTTTTGCCAATATGTGTGCATGATCTTTCACCAAATCTAAAGATATTGAAGTTTGGTCTAAAATGGCTTCACCTATTGTTCAGTGGTTACTAGGCTTGGAAAGGTTGCACCTTTTGCATTTATGGTGATGCATTACACTAGCTAGACAAAATAACTAGACTCCATTTTGGCAAACATAATGGGTAGCTCTTTTCATAGGTGTAATTCCCAAATCTTTAGAAGGCACAGCTGTTAAGGTACATTGTACAAGGTATGGATGCCGGGGATATCGAAACTTTAGCTACTAAAAATGAGTCTGCACTGGAAAAACCCATCTTACAGTTGTCAACATTTGTTTTACATATTTTGAGTTTTAGAGGAGGACCCCCATCCTATTATTGAAGTCTCTTTCATTGTTAAAGGTCGTAAAGGGAGGGTTATCCGAACGGTACCTATTATTGTTAGTCAAACCCTCTTTATTTTTAGGCTTTTTTTTGTTTTTTTTTTTTTTGCTTGTTTTGTCATTTTGTTTTTTTTTTTTTTTTTTTTTTTTTTTTTTTTTTTTTTTTTTTTGTGTGTAATGTTTTTGTGTATTTGTATTTTATTTTGTATAGTATATTTTTTGTAATATTTTTTTTTGTGTTTATTTGTTACGTTTATATAATTAACGTCTAATGCGTTTTTATTTAATTAACAACAACAACAATAGCACGTTAAACGTTATCACATTAAACGACTATAACAACAAATGTTATTATTCAATTAAACAACAACGTTAACACATTATTTAAAAACAACAACATCTACGACATACGAAGATTATTCATTTCATTTAAAAGATCATGGAGCCTTGCACCCGACTGAGTTAAAATATTTGCATCGTTAGTCCTCATTGACTATAGAGTTAAAATATTTGCATCGTTAGTCCTCCTTAAGTTAAAATTTTTGCATCGTTAGTCTTTTGTTACGTTTTCGTCCGCTTTTTTACGTTTTCGTCCGATTTTTTACGTTTTCGTCCGATTTTCTACGTTTTCGTCCGTTTTTTTTCGTTTTCGTCTGTTTTTTTACGTTTTCGTCCGATTTTTTTCGTTTTCGTCTGTTTTTTTTACTTTATTTCGAAATCATTTTTTTTATATCGAAATTATTTTTTTTTTCAAATAATTTTTATTCTTTTAGAAATTTTTTTCTGATTTTTTTTTATTTCGAAAAATTATTTTTTTTATATCGAAATTAAATTTTTTTTTCAAATAATTTTTATTTTTTTAGAATTTTTTTTTATTTCGAAAAATAATTTTTTTTATTTCGAAATTAATATATTTTTTTACAACTTTTTTTTTAACGTCCCGTAAAAAAAGAGGTACACGACAAAAATTAAATGCAAAAGTAAATATTTACTTTTTCTAACGGAAATCCTGGCAACCAGATACTCTTGGGCAACTGTATTATGCATGTCCTGATTCAGTGGTAAATAATCATACGTTTGCTTAATTAAATAATAACAGTTGTTGTTATAGTTATTTAATGTGGTAATGTTAAACGTGTTATTGTTGTTGTTAATTAAATAAAAATACATTAGACGTTAATTATATAAAAGTAACAAATAAAATAAAAAAAACATTACACAAAATACATTACATTATACAAAATATATTACCCAAAAAAAAAAAAAAGAGATAGTGGGGGACAAGTACTGTAGCAGCAGTAGAAAAAAAAAAAAAAAAAAAAAAAGATAGTGGGGGACAAGTACTGTAGCAGCAGCAGGAAAAAAAAAATAGTAGGGGACAAGTACTGTAGCGACAGTACTACCCCTAGGGCCTAGCTGCAGGAAAAAGGGCCATAGGGCCCGTTCGGTTAACACAACCCGGTGGTAAATTGCAGGTATGATGCCTATCCTTCTATGCTACCCCTTCTTCAGTTCATTGTTTACCAGTGTAGTTAGTGTGTTATTCATCTTTTGTGTTTACCTGTGATTTTAACCTTTAGAAATCTATTTTGTCAAAAACTCCTCTCTAAAACTAAATAACGTGGGAGAGCGTGTGATACGATGGCCTCGTTTGACCATTTTGACCTTGTCGTAGCTTTATTATAATTAGCAAATTTATTTCTCAAAATATATATTTTCCAGACGCGTGCCTTAAAAAAAAAATAGGTGAGGAGATAGGTAACGGGATGTCGACCCCCACGCCAAAACCCATCATCGACATCAACCTTGTTTGTCGATGCTCCACAACGAGCCAAAGCACGGGATGTTGACCCCCACGCCAAAACCCATCATCGACATCAACCTTGTTTGCGGACGCTCGACAACGAGCCAAAGCACATGCCCAATCACTTTCTCATACAATTTTAAGCACATAACTAGACATATTGTTACTTATCCCACTCATTTTCATGCTAGCAAATTACATGCGGTCAATCAACTCTAGTATTGGATTCTTCTTTTATTTTTTTAACAACTCTTGTGTGAGATAACAACGTTCAATTCATGTCTACAATACTTTTGTGACGGAAAAACCCCATCCTTCTAAAAAGGAAAATATATTTTTCAGTTATATGGATTAGATGCTTCACATATAAATTAGAGACTAAAAAGTATTGTGTAGTGTTTGGTATGCATGAATCGATAACGGAATGGAATAAATCATTACGATTGAATGAAAAAGTTTGTTTGTTTTGACTTTTGAGTTTTGTAACCACCAATTTCATTAAATAGCCACCTCCTAGTTTTTCTTCATTCTGTTACGATATGAAATCACATTTTGCCATATTTTATTTGTTTCATTCATTTTAAACATTCATTGCATCACTAGCTTATAGACTCGTGGAATCCACGGGATTTTAGAGGGTTTTTGATTAAAAAACTTAAGTACGTGAATAAAGTAAGAAAGAACAACGAACGTAAACGCTACGAAATTTTCTTGTAATGGAATAATAAGTTATCAGTGACCGATAGTATAAAATACAATGCTCGTAAATATCTGTGTAATAAACGTTCATTGCCTCGTGATCTCCAATATGTTTGTCTTCAGAAGCAAATGTATGTAGTGACCATCCTAATACTTCAACAAAAGGTCCATTACGTGAACACCTAATAAGTTAAAAAAATATGTAAGTAAAATGATGCAGGGGCATATTGGAGATTAGTATTATTATCTATTATTTGAATTTCTTTTATCTTTTAATTAGTTTCCTATTTGAACAATGATTCTCCACCTATATAATGGGATCTAGGGTTTATTATTTTTTAGTTTTTGATTGAATAAGAATTTATAAGAACTTTGTTCTTGGAACCTTTGGTTCGTTTATCGTCTTTGAATACTAAATTGTTCTTGAGCCATTTGATCGCTTCCGAAACTGCATCATTTGGTATCAGAGATTTTGGTTTTCAAATGGCTCTGCGTGAAGGAAGATGCTTGCTTGATCGTAGATTCGCCGACAGAGGCAACGGCATCAAAGTTTTCTATTCACGTGCTCGTGGAGAATATCGACGCCCTACTCGCAGAGTCGCCGACCGAGGCAGCGATGGAGTCTATCATGACCCACGAGATCTTGAAATGATCAGACTCTGACAACGAGTCCGAGATCTTGAAGAGATCAGACGGCTCCGTCAACGAGTCCGAGATCTTGAATTACAACGGGCGATGCGCGTTAAGGAAACCGAATCGGGAAGCATCGTCTGGGACGATGTGAATGAGGAAGAGGAGCATCCTTTCTGCCATCCCCACCCCCGGTTCTTTGAACCTATTTATCCAAAGAATGTGAGGGATGACGAACCGGATTCGAGTACCGTCGTTTGGGATGAAAGCGATGGAGAAGAAGACGATGAAGGTGTTGTAGCGGTAGAAAACGGTGGTGTTGCGGTGGCTGTCTCCGGCAAGACGACGGCTATTGATGGTCATACGGTGGCCACATGTGATACGGTGGCTAAGGATGGCCAAGCGATTTACTTGGCTGACTCGCATGTGTCGCAGGTTAGTTTTGTAAATTTAAATATTATCGAATCCATAAAGTTATCTCCTACAGAGGTGGAGATTCAAATTGAAGAAGATTATAAATGTGATGGAAAAGTTTGGGTTGTTGATGATAAAATTTCTGATAATTTTACCAATCCCGATGAGTTTGAAGAGCCATTAACTTTGAACACTCAAACGGTGAGGCGCAATCAAAAAGCGAGAGAGATGTTGATGGTGTTGACTAATGAAGCTCTTTTATCAGAATTTGAAATTTTAATAAATATTATTAAAGGAATGGTTGATTTGGTTTCTATAGGTAGGGAGAATGTAATTAAGAAAATGGATACGTGGAATCCATGAATACAAATTTGGATGATTGGAAGCAAAAGAAAATATATTATATGGGTTCACAAATGGTCACTAATCTAACAGTAGTCACAACAGTTGGAGTTGAACTATTTGAGCAGGTAAAGTCAATAGTAGAGAAAAGACGATCCAATGTTCAGTTCGACCCAGGTGGTACAAGTCTAGATTCGGGCGAGACGACCTATGAAGTTAGATTTTTTAGGCGGGTTGTGATGATAATAAAACAGAATCGGGTTGATGTTCCTTTTGATCCAGGTGGTATTGGTTTGGGAGACAAAACTCGAGGATGAGTTTTTTCGAAGATGGGGAGTATGATGCAGGGGCATATTGGAGATTATTATTATTATCTATTATTTGAATTTCTTTTATCTTTTAATTAGTTTCCTATTTGAACAATGATTCTCCACCTATATAATGGGATCTAGGGTTTATTATTTTTTAGTTTTTGATTGAATAAGAATTTATAAGAACTTTGTTCTTGGAACCTTTGGTTCGTTTATCGTCTTTGAATACTAAATTGTTCTTGAGCCATTTGATCGCTTCCGAAACTGCATCATAAAAGAAGTTGGGATTTATAATTAGTGTAAATAAGAAAAATGCCACAAAACATGTAATATGTATACTGTACATACCTATTGACCATTTGATCATAGACCTTGAAGAACTTATTTATATACCACATTCATAGTAGTTTTTGATAGGTTACCATCCGCATCTGAAACAGCAACCTCCAAACCTTTTTTGCTTTTGACACGTGAAAGAGCCACATATAATTGTCCATGTGTGAAAACAGGATGTGACAGATACAATCCGACTTTTGAAAGCGATTGCCCTTGGCTCTTGTTTATTGTCATGGCGAATGACACCGAAATGGGATATTGTTTCCTCACAATCTTTAGAGGTAAACGTTCATCAGATGGAGTAATTCTCAATCTTGGTATGATAACCTTATTTCCAAAATGTGTCCCATTAATGATTTGTGCTTGAATAGAAGTCCGTGATAATCGTAAAACTTGAAGTCGTGTCTCGTTACACAATCCATAAGATTGATCTATATTCCTCAGCAACATTATCGGGACACCAACTTTTAACACCAGCCTATAGGGTTTGGAACACCCGAGAACTTTAGTCCATTTATAAAATCTGTTGAGAAAAGTAACAAAAAACAATAAAGAAAAATGGTTGCAACTATTAATCTAATAAACGTCCATGCACGTTGGCTACAATCTTCATGGTCTTAAAAAACAAATGTATGTAGTGAATGATAATTAAGTGATTAGCCAATGAACATTTCTTGAGCACCTAATAAGAGTAAAAAAAAAAGTGTAAGTAAAAAGATGTTATGTGATTGATAATACATGTAAAAAAAATGTCACAAAAGATATCGTATGTATATTTGTACGTACCTCTTCAAACATGGTCATAAACCTTGAAGAACTTCTTTGTAGACAACATTTGTTGTAGTTTTTGATAGATTACCATCCGCATCAGAAACAACAACCTTCAAACCTTTTTTGCTTTTGACATGCGAAAGAGCCACATATAGTTGTCTATGTGTGAAAACCGGACGTGGCAGGTACAAACCAACTATTGAAAGTGATTGCCCTTGGCTCTTGTTTATTGTCATGGCAAATGACATTGAAATAGGATACTGTTTCCTCACGATCTTTAGAGGTAAACGTTTATAAGACCCGTGGAATCACGGGGATTTTTAAAGAAATTATGCATTAAGAAGTTAAGTATGTGAATAAAGTAAGAAACAACAGCGAACATAAACAGATTTCATTATTTTTTTTGAAGAGAATAATAAGTAATAAGTCAATGATTCGAAAAGAATTTGGTTTGCAACTATTAAAATAATAAACGTGCATGGCAAATAATACTTTTTTTTTCCAACATCAAAGGAGCGCCTGTAACATCACATAAATGTTATTCAGTGCTTTTGATTTTGGAGTAGAAGGAAGGCAATTACAAATGATTAATGAGGAGCGCATCATAGATGCAATGAGTTGTACCTGAAAAAAAAAATACAGAACAATGGGTTCCAAACACACCATTGGTTGAATCAAATTGAAAATACTAACCAAAAATGTTTTTTGATTGTGGTTGAATCGTTGTGGCATAGGAGAATTATGGAAAGGATTTGAATTGAAGGTGATATGATATGGTGTGGAGAACAATCGTATTGAAGAAGATTGTAGTTACAAAATGGATTAAATGTGTTGTAGAAACTGAATTCAAATTGAAATAATGATTTAATGACCTAACAAAAATAACATCATTGATTTGCATTTTGACCTACCAAAAATAACAACTTTAGTATCGAAGGGAAAGGATAGTGCATAGCAGTGTTGTACACATGAGAGCATTAATTATTTTCTGACCAATAGGAGCGAAGACACGTCATAGCATTAATGATTTTTGCTGCTTCATAGGCTTGTACATTATTCACGTTTATTAGAATAAATAGATAAGTTTGTGTTGATCTTGATCTAAAAAAGCATAACTACAATAGATTACGGGCAACTTTCACCCATTGCCCTTTTAACTAATTTTCTAATTTGGCCCGTTTGAGATTAAAAAATAGATTAAGTGATCCATTTATAAAAGTAAATGGTGTAACACCCCAACCCGACAAGGGTAAAGATATCACAATAATGGATTCATATCAGATCAAAACAGAGCATACATCTACAGTAATACAAAAATCTCAAAGGATTACAATTGAAATACTGAATCTACAAGGTTACAATGAAAACTTTCACAACTAATTCTAAACAGAATGTCTTCTATCCAACTCTAATCCAGAATAGCTACCAAGCCTTCTAAGTCCAGAGGTACACTCTCACACATTCCCAGCTTCCTACTAAAACCTGCCGTAGGAAAAGAAATGCGGCTGAGCTACGAGAGCTCAGTGAACAGATATATAGATGACAGAAACAATAGCAGATAACAATACAGAAACGAATCAGAAATACAGATTATACAGATACAGAATTAAAGTGAAAGAATAGGAAAGGAGTAAGGGTAAAAGAAAAGAAATGAGAAAGAGATAATGTACAAACTAGGTTCAGGGAAATACAGAAATACATCACGAGCCCAGATAATATCTTAACAGAGTAATCATATAATAATCCAGAGGGGAATGCCTCTCAAGTAACAGATAATATGAGGGGTGACCTCATGTATCAAATCGGAGTGATCAGCTCCCAGATATATGTGAAAGACGTGTATCGCACACACCATCAGTCACCAGATATAATAATAAACATATAACATAAATAGATAACAGATAACAGATAACAGAGTCAGAACTAGGATGCATCCATGCGCCCCCTGTGGCCAGAAACTCCTCAACACACCAGATAAAATAAATCAGGGATGGGACAGGTCATCACTCTCCTGCCCTAGAGTCATGCCATCGGTGCATCAATGACATGGACATGAAACCCTCATGCCTAGTGATTGGCTCGGATATCAGACTGTGGTCAAGGTCAGATGTCATATAATAAACAGAGTCACATCTAAGGGTTCATGGCAGAAGGTCATGTCAACAATTCAGATTAAGATAATAAGGTTTAAATCAGAGTTTATCAGATTAAGTTTAATATCAAAGCTTAAGTTCAGATTAAAAGGTTTATTTCCAAAAGTCCAAAAGAGTAATCAAAGGTTAATAATTACAAGTTTATAGCAATAGTCCATTTCAGAAGTTCCTGTCAAAAGTTCATTTAAATCAATCCTTTAATAATGGTTCTCATTGAAATGATCCTTCAAAATAGTTTTCATAAAATGGTCTTCCAAAACTTTTAGTAACTTCCATTTCAAGTGGTATTGCTTCTTTTTAAAATAGCTTTTAATAAAGGTTCAAAATCCATTAGGTTCAGATAAGGATTTAACAGGTTAAGGTTTATACCAAAATCAAATTAAAGTTTACAACAGATATATCAGGTTAAGGTTCAGAACAAGGTGCACAGATCAGATTCAATCAAGATTCACAAATTCAGGGTTCAGAACAAGAGATCAATCAGAGTTCAGGAAAAAGGTTCAGAATATAAGAATCATAGCAGAGGTTCAAACAAAGATTCAAGATAAACAGATCACAACAGAGATTCACAAACAGAGGGGAACATAGCAATGGTATAGGGAATCCTAATAAGGAAAATGAAATACTGAGAGAAAAGGGAAAGAAACACCCTTACTGAAATAGGGCAGAATATCTGTACCTTATTAGCACAGCAGAAAATCAAACAAACACAGAAATAAAACCAGGACTTCTCCTTCTTCACACCTAAGGAAGAGGAAGACATAATTACTAAAGTTTCTTATTCAGATTATTCCTTTTTGTTTATCTCTTCATTTTATGTACTTCCTATTTTTAGTAACTTTCCAGATTTAGTAAGTTCCCATAATTAGCAGGTTTCCAGATTTATCTGCTATTATCATTTCAGATTAGGTTTAACCCTTATTCAGAGATTATTATGGAATACAATACATTTTATCAAGTTACAGAAGTTTAGGGTTAACTATGACAATTATACAGAGTTTAGGGTTTTAAATGTAACTTCATTAATTTCCAAGGTCATTTGTGAAAATACTTTAAGTTACAGAATTATACACTCATTTTATTCAGAATTTCATTCCATTCCCTTAAGTTTCAAAATTTACAGATTACACCCCTTTAGTTACATAATTTACAAAACCAACCTTATAATTACATATTTTACAATTTAAACCCTACAATATCCATATTTACCAACCAAACATATTATATTTCAAATTTATGGAATATACTATCAGAAGTTAGTACTTTACATATTTGACCCCTCAGAATTCAGAATTTACATATTTAGCCCTTTAAGTTTACAAAACATATATATTAAGTCATAATTCATAACAATTACATAATTAGCCCAAAAATCCTAAAATTTACACAACAACCTTTTTATATCAGTATTAACTCAAAACAACTTCATAATTTCAGATTTACACTTTTGGTCCCTCACTTTTATTAAATTTCTAATCGTAACCCTAATATGCCATTAATTCATTATAATGCAATATTTACACTTAGGACCCCAAATTTATATTTTTCCCACATTCTTACAGATGTATATGATCTTATAAAAATACCCCAGAAGTTTCAAAGTTGACAAAACATGTCCTTACACTTTTTAATTTAGATCGGTTAGACTTTTCACAAACAATTAGAAACCCTACTATTCACCAATCATTGAACCATCATTAATTCATCATTGAAACACATTAAATGATCAGTATCATGCCCAAGAAACCAAACCCTAGTACCCACGATTTTCCTTTTATTTTATTTCTTTGTTTTTCCAAAATCCGGTTTATACAATAATTCACCACGTTACTTTTAGGCCTCCAAAAATCAAACTCATATTTTTTCCAGATCATATGACTCATAAGGAACCCACGAAAAATAAAGAACATGCCCAGAAAATTCGTTTAACATATATTGCATATTTACGTACGTTTTAGACATCAAAATTACAACGACTTGATTTAGGCTACTAAAATTCGATCTATCATTTTTCCCAGGTCATGTACATCATATTAGGTCTAAATAAAATAGCCATAGCACCCAAAAATTCGTAACACATATTTTGGAATTTACGTGTGTTTAAACCCATAAAATTCAAAGCGACTTAAAAACTGTGCATGATTCGATTCATAAAATTTTCCTGAGTCTTATATGTTATAAAGATCATAAGAAAAATATTGGATTAATTTTAGAACGTATGGAAGCAAGGATTACGAATTATACCTATTGTATGAGATAAAACCGACAAGAAAACACTCACAACCAAAGCAGCGATTCTACAAGCCCAATCCTATTTTTCTCAACCTCCTTGCACCTCCAAGAACCCCAGAAAAATCCTTTTACACGTCCAAAATTCGTATGATAGCCTTGGTCGAATTATTTAGATCGCTAGGGTTTTTTTTGTTCTATTTAGCGATTTGATTTTTTTGAAGAGAAAATAAGAGATCTGATTTTATGTTATAAAACCGACTTTGGGGGGGGGGGGGCAGAAATCTATTTTTCGGTATTTAGGATCAAGATATATTTTGGGTTGATATGCTTAATCTTCTTTTATTTTATTTGACACATTATTTAACTAATAAGAATTAAACATTTTATTTAGTTAATTTGTATTTTTCGGAATTTAAATAACTAATGTGCATGATAATTTTTGATCCTTGAAAATGATGTAACATTGTTCCAGAAATTTAGTTTGTTCAGATATAGTTCGATTTCATAAGTTTTGGAATTGTTTCAGAATGTTATAAGTTATTTAATAAGGTTTTATGTTATCAGGGGTAATTTGGTAATTTTACTCGTTATCTGAATTTCAGGTATTACAACTTCTTCCCCACTAACAAAAAATTTCGTCCTCAAAATTTGCCGAAAACAGAAAGAAAGGGGAACGAAATTAAACAAAGACATATCAGACCTAATAGATGATAATCAGATTTCCTCGGAAGAGACGTAAGAATTTCACAGGATTTTGACGGATATGCCGTCCACAGAAATTGAATTGACAGATCAGATTAGAGCGTACAGAAAACACATTAAATGATCAGTATCATGCCCAAGAAACCAAACCCTAGTACCCACGATTTTCCTTTTATTTTATTTCTTTGTTTTTCCAAAATCCGGTTTATACAATAATTCACCACGTTACTTTTAGGCCTCCAAAAATCAAACTCATATTTTTCCCAGATCATATGACTCATAAGGAACCCACGAAAAATAAAGAACATGCCCAGAAAATTCGTTTAACATATATTGCATATTTACGTACGTTTTAGACATCAAAATTACAACGACTTGATTTAGGCTACTAAAATTCGATCTATCATTTTTCCCAGGTCATGTACATCATATTAGGTCTAAATAAAATAGCCATAGCACCCAGAAAAATTCGTAACACATATTTTGGAATTTACGTGTGTTTAAACCCATAAAATTCAAAGCGACTTAAAAACTGTGCATGATTCGATTCATAAAATTTTCCTGAGTCTTATATGTTATAAAGATCATAAGAAAAATATTGGATTAATTTTAGAACGTATGGAAGCAAGGATTACGAATTATACCTATTGTATGAGATAAACCGACAAGAAAACACTCACAACCAAAGCAGCGATTCTACAAGCCCAATCCTATTTTTCTCAACCTCCTTGCACCTCCAAGAACCCCAGAAAAATCCTTTTACACGTCCAAAATTCGTATGATAGCCTTGGTCGAATTATTTAGATCGCTAGGGTTTTTTTTGTTCTATTTAGCGATTTGATTTTTTTGAAGAGAAAATAAGAGATCTGATTTTATGTTATAAAACCGACTTTGGGGGGGGGGGGGGCAGAAATCTATATTTTCGGTATTTAGGATCAAGATATATTTTGGGTTGATATGCTTAATCTTCTTTTATTTTATTTGACACATTATTTAACTAATAAGAATTAAACATTTTATTTAGTTAATTTGTATTTTTCGGAATTTAAATAACTAATGTGCATGATAATTTTTGATCATTGAAAATGATGTAACATTGTTCCAGAAATTTAGTTTGTTCAGATATAGTTCGATTTCATAAGTTTTGGAATTGTTTCAGAATGTTATAAGTTATTTAATAAGGTTTTATGTTATCAGGGGTAATTTGGTAATTTTACTCGTTATCTGAATTTCAGGTATTACAACTTCTTCCCCACTAACAAAAAATTTCGTCCTCAAAATTTGCCGAAAACAGAAAGAAAGGGGAACGGAAATTAAACAAAGACATATCAGACCTAATAGATGATAATCAGATTTCCTCGGAAGAGACGTAAGAATTTCACAGGATTTTGACGGATATGCCGTCCACAGAAAATTGAATTGACAGATCAGATTAGAGCGTACAGAAAACACATTAAATGATCAGTATCATGCCCAAGAAACCAAACCCTAGTACCCACGATTTTCCTTTTATTTTATTTCTTTGTTTTTCCAAAATCCGGTTTATACAATAATTCACCACGTTACTTTTAGGCCTCCAAAAATCAAACTCATATTTTTCCCAGATCATATGACTCATAAGGAACCCACGAAAAATAAAGAACATGCCCAGAAAATTCGTTTAACATATATTGCATATTTACGTACGTTTTAGACATCAAAATTACAACGACTTGATTTAGGCTACTAAAATTCGATCTATCATTTTTCCCAGGTCATGTACATCATATTAGGTCTAAATAAAATAGCCATAGCACCCAGAAAATTCGTAACACATATTTTGGAATTTACGTGTGTTTAAACCCATAAAATTCAAAGCGACTTAAAAACTGTGCATGATTCGATTCATAAAATTTTCCTGAGTCTTATATGTTATAAAGATCATAAGAAAAATATTGGATTAATTTTAGAACGTATGGAAGCAAGGATTACGAATTATACCTATTGTATGAGATAAACCGACAAGAAAACACTCACAACCAAAGCAGCGATTCTACAAGCCCAATCCTATTTTTCTCAACCTCCTTGCACCTCCAAGAACCCCAGAAAAATCCTTTTACACGTCCAAAATTCGTATGATAGCCTTGGTCGAATTATTTAGATCGCTAGGGTTTTTTTTGTTCTATTTAGCGATTTGATTTTTTTGAAGAGAAAATAAGAGATCTGATTTTATGTTATAAAACCGACTTTGGGGGGGGGGGGGGCAGAAATCTATATTTTCGGTATTTAGGATCAAGATATATTTTGGGTTGATATGCTTAATCTTCTTTTATTTTATTTGACACATTATTTAACTAATAAGAATTAAACATTTTATTTAGTTAATTTGTATTTTTCGGAATTTAAATAACTAATGTGCATGATAATTTTTGATCATTGAAAATGATGTAACATTGTTCCAGAAATTTAGTTTGTTTAGATATAGTTCGATTTCATAAGTTTTGGAATTGTTTCAGAATGTTATAAGTTATTTAATAAGGTTTTATGTTATCAGGGGTAATTTGGTAATTTTACTCGTTATCTGAATTTCAGGTATTACAAATGGGCTGACAACACACAAAGTATAACAATCAAGCAAATTGCTTTCCAAAACAGGAAGTCTGTTATAAGCATTATACTTTATCGGTATATCAGACTCTTAAACTTGATTCAGTTTCTAAGGGTCAAGTGTAGCTCTTTTGGTAATGCTAACCCTCATTTGATCTGTAGGGGGTATTGGGTTTGCAAAACAAATTATTTCTATCTAAAACAGTGTTTTAAAAGGCACTTCCCAACCTTCTTTTCCAGAACAGGGGAAATAATCATTTTTTTCGTATGGTTTCCAAACAATAATTTCTGATTATCCGCGTTTTGCAAACGCAACCATCAATCTTGCCCAAAACGCAATCCATAAACGTGACCAACTGATCTAACCAAACAAATAAAACTAATCACTAAGCACTTCGAACAAACCGAAGGGCGAAGGTTGTTCATTGGAAATAACAATTCTATATAAGGCACATTTATATTGCTTCAAAATTGAAAGGCTTCATACAAACTGAAATTTTAACCTTGTCGAGGTAAAATTTGTTGGATAAAAGGCTCCGATGCCGGTTCCATCAAAGGTATTCTCACTATGATAATTTAATTTTCATAAAGATTGATCCCTATAGGCTATGATATATACAGGTTGTTCCTAGTATAATCCGATGGCTGTTCCTGAGATCTTATGTTTATATTAGCCTTATGTATAAATAGGCTATGATATATATAGGTTGTTCCTCATATGTATGAAGTAATTTGAGTAAAACAATGGTTTAAGAATATGAATGAAAACAACATAACATGCTATCCTTGCACATGGAAGTTTGGATTCATTGGAATCTTTCTCTTACCTTTAATAGTGTTACTCATTTGCCCTATACAAATAATTATGCCTGCACACATTCTTTCCTACTGAAGCACCTCTCTTTTTTTTCTTTCTTTCTTTATTACCTAAGGTTGGCACACTTGTTATGCTTCGTATTATTCTTTTGTACGTTATCATTTTGGGATCTTGGTATTGTTAGCCTTATGATGGTATACTTTTCTTGCTAAAACACGACTGTTATATGTGTGCATTCTTAATCGCTTCGGAAATTGTCTTGGAATTTTCATAAAGATTGTTCCCTATAATCCGAAAACCACTGTAATGCTAAAAGACGTGACTATTATCTCCTAATTATTAAAAATAATGCTAATTAAAATATTCCTAAACAGCTCGATGATCTCAGGAAAATAAAGTTTATAAAACATTTCAGTTCAATGGTCCTTTTATGTTTGGATTCATTCCAAGGTTCCAAGTCACAATATACGACTATGGTCTGCCATCATTGTAAGCATTAGAATACACTTTAGGAGAATATCAGCCCCAATTTAAGAATTCCTTTTGGGCTAAATTTTTCTATTTATGAATTTGACATGTTATAAATAAAATGAAACCCAAATTGACCCATTTCCTTATAATGGGTTATATGTTCTGTTATACAACTCCACATGCACAAAAATAAATACCTTAGGCATTAACATAATCAAAGAACATATAAATCGTAATATGAAGTTATGTTGTGATTATGAAAAGACTTTTTTTTCCTTGACAAAGAAGCTAAAAGGCTTGAATCAAAGCGATCAATGGAAATGCTAACTGAACAAATAAAGAAGTCTATAAGAGAGGCTAAACAGTAAAACTACTTGTAATTGATCAGAATGTGTCATGAATTTAAATACAATAAGAATATGCCAGACTTACATGGCGAATGTCAGATAATGAACCCTTCCCAAGAGATGATGATGTGCCTGTGAAATCAAGAACATCATCAACTAACTGGAATGCTAAACCCTGCAAGAAAGCATAAAGATGAGTCATAGTTATAAGTAACCTGGTCATTTTGAATAATGTGCCAAACGGGTTTGGTAACACGTCAAAACAAGTTGAAGTTGGAATGTGTCATGTTTTAGTACCGGAACAAAACGGTTTGGATCAGGTTCAGTTGCTACGCTTCGGTCTAATTTTATTATTATTTTGATAACTGGCAATTTCATTAATTATAATTACAAAAACACTATTATTACAATGATAAGTTATGATTAGAAAAAAAAAAGGATTTTGAAGGCTTTATGCATTTAAGATAGATTTTGGGTGACTTGGTGACCTTCAACCCATTTGGCGAGTTCTCCTTTTAGCCTATAAATCATTTGACCTTTGATCTGTTCAGATAAAGGTCATACTACTTAACCCAAATCAAACCATTCTGTAAGCTTATTACACACTAAGTTTTTCCCGTACTCATATGCTCATATAGCGACATCCTCAGTTTGGTCACTACATACAATATCTAAACAATGAAACCCTGAAATGATGGAAACACCATCGTTAACTCTATTCACTTACCTCAAAGAGAGACACATTTGGTTTCTCTAGCTTATCTCCATCGATATCCGCACCGGTACCCTGACATTCTGGACAAAATTCATAATATATTTGATTCTCACCTCCTCCTCGACTTTTTTAAGTCTTGCTCCTTTATTCTGCCTATACCTTTTTTTTTTTACTCAATGAGCGACTAACTATTTTGTATGAAACATGTGGAATGACTGCACGATTATATATTTATATTAAATGACAAACAAACTTTGAAAATAAAACACTACGGTTCCAATATAAGATAGCTTTCAAAAGAGATTACCCCATTTAAGTTCCTACTATTGCAAACAATTCTAGCAGTCTTCATATTCAGAAGTGTCACCACATTTTTCGAAGGAAGCGTCATGTCGCCACATAGCCTGAACAAAACAACTCATAATACTTAATATATGTCGTTGTTCCTTTGATTACATAGAAACTTAAATGATCATAGTTTGTCTTCACTCTTAAAAGTTAAAATTTATCTATCAATTTCATGGACAAATTAAACACCAAAATCATTCTTCATATAATCTCTTTTTGTGAAATAGGACTTACTTTGTGTCTGCACAATATGAGAAGTTTCCATATGCTTGTTATTTCAAGACCCCCAAATCAAATCCCAAATCAAGCAACTGCATGTAATAAAAACAAAAATGAAATATAACATTAAAAAACATGTTTTATGAAGCAATTCTAGGTTGACTCGATAACCAAAAACATCAAAAAACAAAACACCCCTTTAGACACTGATGACCAAACAACCTTTTAAACACCCAATTTCTGAGATTGAGTTGGTTGGAGCCCGAGCAAGCTGCAACACGTTAAACCCGAACCAACAAATGCTATTGATACGTCAACCCTAGCCATTATCCAATCTGTGTAAACAACCCCTTTTAGCACACTCAGAAAAAGATTACATAGACCATATTACTAATTTTATATGTTTTAAACCATTAGAAAGACATCCGTTTCACACATACCTTTTGTGGATCGCTCGTGTGGGATAATTTCTAGTTGAAAGTAAGTTGATTGGAGCCCGAGCAACCTGTTCCACATAACATCATATGATTGGAGCCTGTGTACATGTGATTCACAACTTCCCTTTCTAGTGTCGTAAATTAACCTCAATGTAGCTACAAAACACGTGAAACAATAGATGTCAATTAACAAATCTGTAATACAAAAAACTGCAACATAAACAGAAACGAACCAAAATCAATCAACGAAATTGTGAAATTGTATGGTGAGAAAGGTATGACATTTTAACTTCTTAGGTTTTGAAGAATGTTAATATATGAGGTTAAACGTCATCTGCAACTGTGAAGTAATTTAAAAACCGCGAAAATGTCATCGTTGCCATGAAGTTTGGAAATGTTGAGTTTCTAATCATTTAGGGTGTGTTTGAGATAGCTTATTAGGGATCTTAGGGGGGGGGGGGTGTTTGGGTAAGCTTATTGAAGCAACTTATTAGCTTAGAAATATCGCTACAACTTGATTATATAAAAGTGAAGCTCAAATACAAATACGGCTACCTGTTGGGAATTAAATGTTCTGAAGATTAAGTATCAAGAATTACAAGTGTTGAAGGTTAGTACTGCTGAGAAGAATACTCTAACAGTTCCAACTGCTAGTGTATACTTAGGACTGTTCAAGTTATAACTAACCGTACTAACTGAAGTTAGTAATGGTAGTTATAAAGAAGGTACTGCTAGTCGATACTGCTGAGTGGATAATTGTCACATATACCACTGCTGGTTGGATAAGTATTGAAAAGATATTTGTGTACTAAAGTCAAGTATATACGGTAGATAATATCTTTTAACAAAGTGATCAATAACAAGTTGTGTACACAGATACATGTTGTATCTTATGTACTGACACACTCAAGATAAGTTAGCAAGTAGTTTGATAAGACTTAACAATATTGTAAAGATCTTTCTTGATATTTAAAAGAAAGATCTTAGTCTAGATATAACAGTGACTAAGTGTGAATTATTAAGAGCTTAAAAAATAACTCTCAACATAGAGCAAACACAAATATCACAAGTCATAGAAATCATAAGATTCAAGGTCTTCGTAACCCTAGTGATAGTGAAGATCACTCGTATTATCTTGAATAATATTGAATCGTTTGGTGATAACATTGCATGTTCTTTGTTCTATATACACAAGCATAACTGTTCCATTTCCATAACAAAAATAACCTTCTAAGTGTGATTGAGTAAATTCCGCGTACTTGATCATATTAACTCAACTTATCACATACACAAAAGAACAAAGGTTTAACCACCTTCCAGTGTATCGATCATCCTCTCAATTGGTATCAAAGCGCCAGGGTGATATAGTTGATTTAGAAGAAGAAGAAGAAGAAATGGACGTTGAATTTATTCAGACCAATGTTGCTGCAAAAATACCCATTCTCAAACAGAATGAGTTTGAGATGTGGAGGCTGAGGATAGAGCAATATTTCCAAGTGCAAGACTATGCACTTTGGGAAATCATTGAAGATGGAAACTCTTACCAGCCTACAACCATTTCATCAACAGTGGACGGCAAAGTGGTGACATCTCTGCAGACTAAGCCAACATCTGCAAAAGATAGAATAAAGAAGAAAAATGATTTAAAGGCAAGAAGCATGCTGATGATGACCATTCCCAATGATCAACTTCTAAACTTTAGCAAGTTCAAAGATGCCAAGTCATTATTTGAAGCTATTATTGCCAGATATGGTGGAAATGAAGCCACCAAGAAAACCCACAAGACACTGCTTAAGCAGCAGTTTGAAAACTTCTCCTCTACATACAATGAATCCTTTGACCATATGTTTAATAGGCTTCAGAATATTGTGAGCCAACTTGCTATTCTTGGGGTTGAAATACCTCAAGAAGATTTGAACTCAAAATTTCTGAGAAGCTGATATGTGTCTAAATACACATATATTTTATATTGTTTAACCCCACAAAAACGACCAAAAACACACAAATGACCATATAAATACTATAAATATCATTGAAATGTGTTTTTATGTGATTCAGATGCAAAATAA